>JAAGKR010005554.1:16949-50033 GCA_011419295.1 Clarias macrocephalus
GAGCACACAAAGACAGCTTGCCAGTCATTCAAAAACAGATTACATGTTATGTATCGCTAGTTATTTGAGGTTTTTTAGGCGTTTTGCCTAAAACTGACCAAGTCTTTAAGTTATTTTAATAATTCTATAAATACAATTGCAAGTGATTTTAATAATTCTGATAGCAGAGAATCATATTTTCTTTTTTGACGCTTTTTCTATGTACTACAACAACGTCCTTGTGAAATGTAGCCTGAATTGTATAAATATACGACAGAACATGAATGTGAAAAAATATATGTGAAAAGATGTTAAACAGCTAAACAAAACAGCTTTTTTTTTTACCTCAACATCAAGCTCGAAGGCTATTGCGAACTTCTCAGCTTCTTCAAACTTGTGTTTGTAGAGAAGTCTATTCAATCTGCAGAGAAGAGGAATAAAAGAGGACTTTACAGTGCAACTGTGGAAGACTAGCCTAAATTAACTAGCCTGATATAAAAGATTATAAAAATTATACCTGTTCTCTGGAAGAGCCTCTGTGAAACATCTCAGGACTAAACCCAAACCTGATCCATCAGCACTGCTATGCACAGATACAAACAAAAATATATACAGCATAAACAAAGGTTTATAAAACAGAACCAATTTCAAATGCATTGCAAACGTAAACCTGCTCCAATGTCATGCTTTGTTTATATATATATATATATTTTTTTTTTTAATGTTTTTTTTTTTTTTATGTTTTGTGCCCATTCTCTAGCCTACATAACGTAGCTCACACTGATCCTAATGAAAAAACTGTACTAACAGCAAACAGTACTGCTTCTTATAGTGTATTAATGCCGTGTTAGTTCAGCTATTATGTCCTTAACTCTGGACAGCAAGTCTCCGACTTTCGAACGAGCTCTGCTCCGGAAGCACATTCGTAAGTAGGATTCCTTCGTAAGTCTGACAAAGTGAGTCTTGTACATCTTTGGCACAAAAACAAACAAAAAAACAAACCAAAAAAAAACACGTTTTGTCTTTTGGTTCCGCAATATATATATATACACTGTGTGTGTGTGTAATATATTTACACACACACACACACACACACACACACACACACACACACACACACACACACACACACACACAATAAATACATAACATATACCAAGCTTTAATGCTTGACTTATATTTTAGCAGTACATTTACAGTATTTATATACAGCATGGGTCAGCGTTTTAATGTACAGCTAAAATATAAATCCAGCATTGGATCTTGACATACGTGTCCTCTCCAGACCTAAACCCAAGAGAAAAACTTTGGGCAATGGTAAAGAAGGCAGTAGCAGTCTGTACTGTTCTGTACATGATAGAGTAAGAAGTGACACATGAGTACTGCAGACATCTTTTTGACTCTATGCCCAGCCGGATCCATCAGGTTTTAAAGAATAAAGGATTCCTTACTAAATACTGATTGCTGTATAACAAGTTCATTTCACTTATGTCTCAATACTTCTGGCCACCAGGCAATGTCAAATAGGAGTCCAAGAGTCCCAAGGTTTTTTCCTGAGGAACGTATCATTTCCAGACTCGAAGCGAAAGCGCAATAAAAATCCCCCTGCTCCCGGCTCACCTTGTTGAATGATCTGAAACGCCTTCCAGCAAATAGATGACGTCCTGATTAAACACCAGAGTGAAAACAGTCAGGGGAAACATAATGAAAACACATCTCTGAAGGTCTGTGACATTTAAAGTTTTATGTAACGGTATTATAACCGGGTGGTGGTTGTTGTAGACTTACCATGCTAATACTGTTCTGTACCAGTGATGACACGGCCGAGACCTCGAGCGAGTAAAGGACCTCCATGGTGGGAAGGGATTGAACCAGAAGCTTCCTCAGATGAGGCTAAGAGCAATGAAGATGCAAAGGAGCTATTAGTATATGCTTTAAAATCTGACAAACATTCTGGTTATTTAAATCTCCGAAGGGACAAGACGTCAAAACCGGTAAAATATTCATATTAGTTTCATGTACTCGATGTACACAGAAATAAAATATAAAACAGTATAACTACTACTATGTCGGGTGTGAATGAAGTGTTTAGGATATTTTATATAGAGGAAGAAAGAGAAACTGAACTCTACAATGTTTAAAATGAAACACACTGTGACACACACCTTGTTCTCGGCCGCAGTCAGAGTCATGATCTTCATGCTGGTGCCTTCTTGTCTGGAATTAAAGAGATTGGAATTCCCTTAAATGTGCACTTCTATAAACTCGAACTGATTTGAGTTAAGATTAGAGTCAACAACAACAACAACAACAACAACAACAGCTATTAACAGTTCATTAAATGAGACATGCACATCAGTCAGATTCCAAGCTGCAAAGACTACAGGAAACATTTGAAATATAGTTCAGTGATTTCTGATTTTCCTAAATTATCTGAAAAAAACTTACAAAATGTACCAAGATCATTTTCTGTTCATACATATTGGATTTTATTTCTGGCATATTCAGATTTTATAACTATGTTTTTTTCTCCCTTTTTCTAAGTTATTCTAATTCCAGTTGTCTAATTAAGTTCTCTGTTGAAACAACAGAAAGCAACTGTGTCTAAGAAAGCAATTTCCCTCTGGAATTATAAAGTTCTTTGAATCTTGAAATTTATTTGGGCCATTTTGGATTGAAAGAATCTGTTTAGATTATTAAGAGAAAGAGAGTTGAGGAAATAAAAAGAGCCAGGCATCATCTCTGCATCAAACAAATCAAGGGGACAGACACTTACTTGCCAGTGGAAGCCGTGTCTCCTTCTGTGATCAGGAGGAAGTCGAGGATGTGGAGATCAGGCCAACAGCACAGCATGACCAGTGAGCGAGTGTCCCACAAACTCAGCATGTTCTGGATAGAGAAACATACATGAAGAGGCCGACCGGCTTTATCCAGATCCAGAAGTGGACAACATCTGATCATCTGTTAGATTTGTTTCTCACCTCTTCGTTCAGCACATACATCAAACCATCCACCACGTGAATCTTCCTCACACCTGAAACACACCACATGAGCTCCGGTTACTACACCAACATCCAGGACAACAAGCTTAATGCGTCGATATCTTGACACAAAGCAGTACCTGGCATTAAAGTTGTGTCTAGAGCATTGGCCAGTGACAGCGTCCTCTGATCGACCTCCATGCGCCATTGGGAAATACTGTTTTTTCCTCGAGCCTTTGCAAAGCGAAGTTAAAAAAAAACAGTGTGAAATTAGATTAGCACAAACTCTAACCTCGCAGCATGGAAGACAACATCATAACCAAAACAACTCTGCAGCAGCAATGTGAGATTATACCCTTATAAGAAATATAACACTCCACATCATGATGTAGTTCTGAATATCAGCGCATATACTGTACCTGGTCCCACATGTGATCACAGCCGTGCTGATATTCAGTATAACAGTATGATTGGGAGTGTGACATGGCTTCGATAGGACAGTTCCATGAACTAGAAATTAATACTTACTAACTGAAGCACAGACACCACAGCTGGACAGTGTGTTGTGTGTCGCCATGCTGACGCCCAGACTGACTGACACCCCATAATATACAAGTGAAGTAATGATCTTTATTCAAAAACTATAGCTAGTATTGCAATTATATGACGCTATACAGCGCTGTGCTTCAGGAGAAACAGTCAGGTGAGTCTGCCAGCTGCTCTAGAGTCTCAGTGATCACTAGGTACAAATAGTGGCATCATTTTTTAAATGTGGAATGTCACGATTTATTGAACACAAAGGTAGTGTTCATTTCATCAATGAATATAATGACGGAGAAATATTTGACGACGACCTTTTTTTCCTGACGAGACGTCACGGATATCAATGAACAGCGACAGTGACGGAATCAGCATGCAATATTGTTGATGGAAAAAAGACAAGACTAAAATTGTGGTTTTAAAAAATTAAAAGTAATAAAACATCCGGCTTTATTTTCGTCAGTATATAATTTCCGTCACAATCCGCTGTGATACTGTGTTTACTCATTACGGCAAGAGCAGCAGTGTTTCCCGGGGAATCAGCAGTGCATGCTCAGTCATCGTTAACTCTTCATCATCACAGCAGTACTACTTGGGCCATTTCTTTTATATTGAACCAGAGAAAAAACGCCAATATGTAGTAATATCAGAGGGGAAACAGCGTGGGCACACAATCGCTGAGAAAAAATACCACAAACCTGAAGGCATACCATTAAAAAAATAAAAATAAATCACACAGTTTTACAGCCTCTATGTGGTAATTATGTTACCACATGATAACATAATTATGTTGTGATGTATTTTATTTTATAGTTAAACTGATGCCAAACACATTAAGTTAATAGGCTAACAAATGATTGTGACCAATAGGGGCTACAACAATCCAAGCGTGTAAATTTATATATATACATATAATATATATATATATATATATATATATATATATATATATATATATACACACACACACACACACACACACACACACACACACACACACACACACACACACATATTAACGTTTCAAAACATTATCCAAACTGCTACTATTGTTTTCTAGTTAAAACATTTGTACATTAAAACTGGACTAAAATGTCCAGACTTTTAGTCGGCTAAAACTTTACTAAACAAAAATAGGATGAGATTGACTAAATGCGACTGATTAAACTAACAGGGACATTTAGACAGATTAAAATTAAAAATAGCTGCCAAAATTAACAGCTACAGAGAGGGCTAATTTTATTTTGTTCCTAACATGAAATCAGACAGATTAGTGAAGTGAGACTTCAGATTACCCCGATCATGAGGTGGACCTCGCTGCCGAAGCCGGCCAACACTGCTGAGAGACAGCCCTCATTACTGATCTCTTCAGTGGAGCAGAAGTCCATGTGAATGTTCCCTTGGATCTGTACGGGGGGAAAAAAATCATCAGGAGGCAAAATTTCATACGCATTTCACAAGGAGTCGCCATTCGCAGTGAGACGCTTCCAACAACGTACCTCGTTTAAAGTACTGAGGTCCATGTTTTCAATCGCTTTTAACATAAAAAAAAAAAAAAGAGCGAGAGAGAGAGAAATAAAAGACTTAAGCACTGAAACACAGTCACAGGACACTGCTGTAATGATTCACACAGTAAAAGCAGAAACTCTCACAAACCTTTCTGCGTCTTCTCCAGTGCGAGGTTGGACACATGCAGGAACCCGAACTGGACGATGACGAAAAGATGGTACAGTCCTGAGGATTAAAGACAAACCAAGCCAAGGCAACACTTAGAGACTGAGACACGCGTCCTAACATCTGTGCTCTTGGGTTCTGGGTTTGGATTCGTCAGGAAGATTTGGTTTATTTATTATATAACAGCAGATTCATCAACTTTCTTACTAAAACAGACTGCACTAATGTACCTGGAGAGCTCTGTGATTCCTGCAGGATGAGACTCTTGTAGGTTGTTTCATGATCATTCGATGTTTGCTGCTGTAGAGCCTGGAAAGAATCGTCACGCGCCATCAGACAGCTATTTAACTATTAAACAACACGTGTTTGCATTCACGGTAACGCAGCTGAGAACGCTGAATGCTTTGAGTGGAATAACCCACTGAAGACGACACACTCACTTTACTCAGGATGGTCTTCTTCAAGGGGACGTATATGATATGAAGCTTGCCGTTTCTCTCACCGACGAACAAAAACTGTCCCCGAGGACAAACACTCACAGCATCCACTAACGTATCTACACAACACAACAAACACAAACATTTAACCCATTTATACTGAAGACAGACGTCTCTATACAGTCTGAAACCTAATCTCAAATCTAATGCGACTCCATCAAAGCTACAAAATGACTAAAATTATAATCCAGGTTCATGTCCTGGTTTTCGGACATGGTGGTGGCGTGTTTACCAAAATACAGGTGATGCAGAACAGTCTGGAAACTGGGGTCCAAGAGGACCACGGTGCTGTCGGCCACAACCACGCAGCAATTCGCGTTATTGAAGGCGTAGATCCTGGAGTTAGGCGGCACCTACACGAATAAATAAAGCAATCAATAGATGAAAACTGTTAAATATGTATTCACCTAAGAAGGTTTTGTTGTGATGTTGGATGAACTGGTTTAAAAGCAGGATACTTTGTAAATAAATAAATAACTCTTAATGTTGGTGTATTGCTGTGAAAAAACTTCAAGGCCTGCTGCTGTAGTAAACTCCCAGGCTGGCGCTGTGTCAGGTCCAGTCTCATGACCCCGCTGTTGATTAACTTCTACTGCTGCACAACTAAATCTAAATCGACCTCTGCAATTACTTGATCGCAAAAAGGCTGCAGTTTAATTACAGGTCAGATACGCATAGTCAGGAATTTAGAAAGAGTTTGTCAATGATTTAAGTATCTGCGAAATTTTAATAATTTACAGCTGATGAATAAATATTGCCTCGTAATTAGATCATTTGTCCATTTAATAGTTAAATATCGCAGTTTAATGTAATTTTTTTTTTATCATCAAATCGTGCAGCCGTATTAATTTCCTATAGCAACACGCTGCTTAATTCGGGTCATATCATTAAATCTATCATTAACAATTATTTACTCTACAACAATTCAGACATTTAATAACAATATAATATAATAAACACTGACAACAGTGAAGATTTTATGAATAAAATAAAAAATTAGTTGTTCTCAAAAAAGAAAGACTTGATCTGACTATTTTATCTTCTTCTTATTATTTTTAAATAAACGCAAGAGAGTAAAGTCTCTGTGGTAACGTTGGCCTTTAGTTTTCATCACAGTTTTTTGTTTGTTTGTTTGTTTAAAAGCTGATTAATGCTGTGACACATTTATCATGTGCTGTATATATACAAATAAAGTGAAGATTGTACAGTATAATATTATTAATGACATATAGCGGGATGTATTAAAAGACCCTGCAATAAACGAAGGGCGTTCAAGTCAAACGGGGACTTTTTTTTTTTTTGCACAGAGTGACACCACATTTATGAGAGTATTTCTCTATATAATCCGCTGCTACACTAATACACTACACTTATCCCAGTGCTTCACTAGTGCTTGGATAACATCAAGCTAGAAAGTTCTCTCAGGACCCTGGAGCCACCACTGGACACTAAAACACTGGCCTGCCAGGAACTCCTTTAATGATACAGGGGACTTGCCAATAACTCCCAGTCTAGTTCCAGTATGAATGAGTACAGTTCCCACAGATGAATGTGTCTCTTCTGTATGTTGGTGACAAACCTATCCACCAGTTTTTCGTGGATGAGGCGTTCCTCTCGCCAAATGTTCACGAGAGTGACAGCCGAGGGCTCCGAGCCGAAATCGTCACCTTCTTTAAAACCTTCGCACTGATCAAACATTTTACTGAGGCTCAAGAGTCTCATCACTCCACTATCCTTCTGTAAATGTCTATCAATCATGAAAATTTTTTGACTTGAACGTTCATTAAACATCTCAGTACACATTTGTTTTTCTTACACAGATAGGGAAGTACAGACAGACAGAGACAGACACAGACAGATAGACAGACAGACAGACTGGCAGACAGACAGACTGGCAGAGAGACAGACTGGCAGAGAGACAGACTGGCAGAGAGACAGACAGATGAAGAATAGTTGTGAGGTCTAACTGATGTGGTTTGTTCCTTAGAGTTAAACACACACTACTGCTATTTGGTCATTAAAGTTAAACAGCTTCCGTTGACTTTAGGTGTTTCCCCCCCCCCTCAGTGATTAATGTCCTGAGGCGGGTGAATCCGGTCACCTGGTCCGAGGCGGAGATCCTGAGCAGCGTGTCCACCTGGTACAGCGCGCTCCCGGGCTCGTGCTCGCCGCTCAGCCGCACCGTGTTCGTGTCCTCGTTCAACAGCAGCTCCACGTTATTCCACATGACTGACGATCCACACGGGTCTCCTCGGTCTTCAGGTCCTCACACCCCGCCCCCGGGTCCCCTCTGTCCCCCCCTGAGCTGGAGTTAATGACACCCGGACTGAGAGTCAGACTCGCCGGAACACGAAAACACTCCAATAAAGCACACCGCGCGCGTTCACCAGACCTAACGCTTTCATTACAAAACACTACAACTGGAAATGCTTAAACATTATACTTTTATATGATTCACAGAAATGACCGGGAAATAAACTCCTTATTTATTGGTAATCGCGGGTCTCTCAAAGCAAACTCCAAAACAATCTCACAATTGGCGCCATGGATACGCACTTCCTGTAGTTAACTTCCGGTTTCCGGTTACGCGTTTTGATACCTAGGTTATTTTTTTTATTATTATTTTGCTTATTATTAAACATTATTTATTACAAATAATTCGTGTATTTTTCGAACTCGCGAAGGCTTTTTTTTATTATTCAAAAATATATTGAAAATTAAGGTTACTGCACAAGCGCCCTGTAACAACACCGGCGCCCCCTTGTGTCTGAAATCATGAAGTGCATTTTTGTATGTTTTTTTTAAGCTTCAGCTAATAAAACACAATGTATATTTTTATCAGTGACGCATGGTGGCGTAGTGTTTAACACTGTGGCCTGGTATCTCCGGGGTTCTATTCCCACCTCAAATCTGTGAGTCTGTGATTTTTAGATTTTCTCACAGTGGTTGCTGGATTTTCCAGTTTCCTCTTAAAGCACAAATAAATACAGAGTAGCTTAGTTGGTTTCCCAATTTGCCTGTTTCTTGTGTGTGTGTGTGTGTGTGTTCCTCTCCACCCCACCTCATGCCCAAAGTCTCCAGCCCCGCCTGCAACCCTGTACAGGATGAGCATTATAGAAGATAGATGAATTATTTTTTTTGTAAAGTTATGAAAGTAACCAGTAGGGCACTGGTGGGTCAAGTTGAAGGCCTGGTTTCAGTCGCCACCTAATGCCCAAACCCCAGACACTGAATGCAATGCCGGTCTCAAGGCTGGATAAGAAAAATTAAAGGGAATTACTTCAGAAAGGGTGTCTGGTGTAAAGCATATCTTAATTTATAATCTAAGAGTATGGTGGTACGTCATGATTTAGACAAGGCATACGAGAGTGCTGGGAAGTGAACACATTATTCACTGGAAAGTGGAAATGAACATAGATTGTAGCCTGTAGTGTCCAGTCTGAAGTAGTGTAGAGACGCGAGATTGTGAAACTATTGGTGACATCCCTAAAAGGTGGAAACAAGATCCTACTGTGTGGCCCTGACTTTTTTTTTTTAACTAAGGACCGGTGCATTTCTGATAACTGGAATTATGAGGATTATTTAGAGAAGAGCAGTCTCTGAAGTGAAGTGCAGACTCTTGTTTAAAAAAAATAATAAAATCATGGCCACACATTAGGATCTTGGGTTTTTAAATAGATGAACGATGATCACACAGACACACAGTTTTCCAACACTGTAGGAAAAAGGCTGAAATACAACAGTGACCTTTTACTCTTTATAAAAGGTGCAACCAACAAGTTAAGGACAAAAACATGATTAAAACAATATTTATTTCTTTTTGTACAGATGTATAATATTCCCCTAAAAAGTAACAGTATCAATATAACCTTGAATTACATTCTGTTTTACGAAACCGTCTTGCTCTCCGTCGAGCTGAAAATCGAGGAAGAGGATGTTGGAGTAAAGTGCATTAGCGTTGTAGCGCCCTTTCCTTTAAAACACTCAGGACAATGATCTGCCCGCTGCAATGATTGAAAAAGGTCCGAAAAGAAAAAAATAAACGGTGACTGTATGGAAGATCTCCATCAGCTACATTATAAATTCAACAATGTGAAAAATAATTAAAAAACATGAAACAATCTGTCCTTTAACAGTCTCTTAAAGAATTCATTATTTAAGTTATGAATACAACTTAAAGCAGTTAAACCCCAGACACGCTAAAAAAGTCTGGGCACTGTGTAGAGAGGCGTAGCGAATGAGTGAATACACACACACACACACACACCCACACAACAGATGGATCTTCCCACACTTGTGCAACATGTCGTTGAAGGCGTCTGCGGCATCGCAGAGGGTATATTATATTATATTATTTTATTTTGTATATTGCCAGCTTAGAAGGTCTGGTCGTCGTTACACGACTCGGTCCAGTGGCCGAACATCTCACAGGTGTCGCAGTAAGGCCTCTCGTCGCTGGCGCTGCCATGGTAAGTGGTGTGAGGAGGAGAATCGGGAAGTTGCGTCTGCGTGGGACAGTCCTCTGTGTCGTGGAGGTCGAAACAGTCGCAGATGTCACAGAAGAGGCGCGGTGGCAATTTCTTTTTGGCTTTAGACTCGGATAAGCTGCGGACGAAGAAAAAAAAAAAGCATGATGTGCTATTTAAGTAGCGACTCGATAAAACGTCTTACATTTCATTAGATCAGTCTGACTCGGCACACATCATCTCATTTCATCTGAAGGCGAGAAGCAAATACTGTTAACATATAAAAAATAAACAGGTGAGCAGAGAATATCTTGGAGTCACCTTAAAATGCACATGGAGCGTTTTCACACAATCTCCGCTTACTATTCCTAGCTGGTTTCAGCTAACTAGCCTAGCTTGCTATGCAAACTTGATTTATCATCATCATGATGAATCATCAATATGAAAAATCAACAACATGAAAAACAGTTTGGTGTAAATATGGTGATGATGAGCTTGGCTGTCTGTGCCATCGCCATGGAGACAGAAAAATCAAGAGAAGCTGCTTGTGTAACTTGATTACATGCAGCAACACTCTGTATAAACAGACAAGATGTTAATCTTACTTCTATACACTGCATGTAGGAATATTTAGAATTTTGTTAATCTCTATAAATTTGCTCGCAAAGTTTAATTTTTTTCCCCTCCACACTAATGTTATGTCCTCAATGGCTTCCCATAACGTTTGTACAGTAGGTGAGAGCGATATTAAAACGCTCAGGTGTGAACACTCTGGAGTATGATTAGATAAGACTGATTAGATTGAGAGGAGAAATGAAAACGCGACGCAGTCCACCTTTCGTGGTTGTCCATCTCACTGGCGGTGTTGCCGTTGAGCGCTGCCTCGGCCATCTTCTCCAGATTCGATTTCAGGTCCTCGTTCTTGCGCTGCAGGTCCACGATGACCGAGTTCAGGAATTCAACCTGCCACACGTGATGGTCAATAATATGATTGTTTGATATGAAACGTTAATATTAATATTAATGTAAATATTTAACACCAGCACAAAATACATCTCTAACAACTTGTGTACACTCTCTTTATCTCTGCTGATAGTCTGCACCAGTGGCGCAGAGAGAATAAACACATCAGGTAAACTCTACACAGACTGGTCTTTACACTTTGTACATGATCATATTGTGCATGTGGATTTAGATTTTTCTCTGATATTTTGGTTTCACTCATGGATTTATTCAGAGATCCACATCAGCAGACTCATGTCTAACATCTATTTATTGATCAATATCTGTTTATTTAAACGTGACCCATTATGCAAGCTTCACATTTTTAGACATTCAAGGGGCTCTCAAGAGGCTCTCTTTCTATGTTTCATTTTATTTAAAAATAAGCCAATTAGATCGTTTCCTATGGTGACCTCATATAAGCAGAGAAGAGCCCCTCCCTCGGCTTGTTGCTCTGAGCAGGAGCTCATTTACACAGACGAGGAAATTTTATTTAGAGGGTGTGCAAAAACCTCCTGAACTAAAAAAAAAAAAAAAAAAAAAAAAAAAATACGCTACCTTTAAAATAGTGCCTTACCACACACACACACACACACCACACACACACACCACACACACACACCACACACACACACCACACACACACACCACACACACACCACACACACACCACACACACACCACACACACACACCTTCATGGGAATGATCTTTTATGTAGTAATTTGAACGAAGTTCACTAAGGAGAAGGAGACATTATTTCATTGCTTGCATGGTGGAATCTGGCCAACATAAAATCCTCAATGCCTGTGTCCATGAATCTGTCACTGGACACTGAACTGATTTAAAGCCTGCATTACAAGGTGTGATTGTTCTACCTCGGAGAGGTGACATCATGGTTATTACTTCATGCTTTCATCATTATTTCGTTTTAACACCACACACACACACACCGAGGGGAACACTGAGTACCTGACACTCGGCCGTTTCCTTCGCCTCCCTCATCTCGTCCAGAGCTGAAGACCCTGTGACACAGAGATCAGCACAAAGTCAGATTTTTCACCTTCAGATAACACACAACCTCCGATTCCTCCTGTCTGCTGTTAGTCAACTCTTCTAGCTTTAAACTGCGTTCCTAGCTTAGATGAAATAAACCATTTTAATTTCATAAGCTCCATATAATTATGTATGTTTAAACGCTGTTCTGTGCGGACCTGTGGGGATTTCTGCAGGACCGGCCGTCTTGGCTGCCGTTAAGCCCTTCTCCAGCGCGCGCACTCGCTCCTGCATCTGAGCTTTTTCTTTTTCGAGAGACTTCACAGTGCTTTGGAGATTGTCTACAGCCGCACGCTCGCTACGCAGCACTGAGACCTAAGAGGAAACACATCACACGCACGCAAGAAGATGAGAAATAAAATCACACATGCTGTATTATAAAAGCTTTTTTCAGATTCCCGTTTTGTTTTTAGTGTGAAATTAATCTAATTAGCCACGAGGAGCTTTATTCATAAACTTTTAAACCCATTTTTGGCAAGGGTGCCAATATTTCTACAGTTAACGGTATGTTTATTTTATACACCTGACTGTGTTATTTATAGACAGACACAAAAACATCCATGTGCATGCCAGAACCGTACATTTACATTTAGGCAACAGTTGATGTTTAAGGGCATGTCAACATGGACAACTTGGTGGTCGTGGGATTCGAACCTGGGACCTTCCACTGAGCTACCACTAACCCATGTACGCCATTAAAACTCTCTCTCTTTCTTTCTCTCCCTTTTAATATGCCGTCAATTTCTGTCTTCTCATTTTCTCATTCTCTCTCCATCCATCCAAATTTGTTGCCAGTTTTTAGTAATAGCTTGGTCTCCGCCCCTCCCCCTGCTCTCGTTCGTTCTTCCTTTCCTTCTTTTTCTCTCTTATTCAACAGTTGGCAATACCATAACCCATATACCATAACCCATGTACACCACCAGTATGCTTTTCTCTTTGTTCTCTCTCGTTCCTTCTTTCTTCTTCTCCTCTAAACTTGTCACCATCTCTCTTTCTTTCCTTTCTCCGTTTTCCACCTTCTCTTTCACACTCCTAATTTGTTTCCAGATTTCAGTTACTTGTCACTTTTTGTTCCTGTTTCTCACTCATTCTCTCAAAATCTTTCTTCTAAATTTATTGTCATTTTCCAGTCATTTCTTTCTCATTCTCTCTCTCCCTCACTCTGCCAGTTTCCAGGCATTAAACATCCAGGATACACATTAAAGTGTGTCAGTGCTTCTTCTGCTTTTGTATATGATCCAATATGATGCCATTTTTCGCAGTAAACACTGGAATAAAGTTACAGTAAAGTAACATTGTTCTTCATTACAGTTGGTACATGATGGTATCAAATACACTACCTCGCTCTTCAGTGTTTCAAGTTCTTTGTTTTTGTCTAAGATCAAGGCACTGTTTTTCTGGATCGATTGCTGTAAAGTGGATTTCTCCGTCTCTGACTCGGTCTTCAAGGCGAGCTCCCTGTGAAAAAAAAATACAAAGTGACATCATAAGAAAAGCAAATTATTATTATTATTTTACAGAATAACACCAACTATAAAGATGGTTCCGTTTCCAACAGTTACAAGCGTCACTGTCGATTATATTATGGGGTGGAACACGTTTCTTTCAGTAAAGTGAAGAGTAGAGTGTGTAGGATCAAAGATGGTTTAGCACTTCAGCAGGGGAAGCAACATGGGTAGTGGAGCTCAGTCTCGAGTGATGTCCCGTGTCTCACCTCTTTTCCATGTCCTTTATCTGACTCCTGAGACGCTCCAGCTGCTGCTTAAGCTGCAACGTAAAATATTCAACACTTAAGTTCAGTGTACACTGTGTACAGGTCAGAATGCACAAACTACTACACAGCACAACAGATCAAGTGCAAAATATAATATAAAAATAAAATTATATATATATAATTTTTTTTTTTTTTTTTTTTTAAGTGCTTGTTTGTTTTTAACCCATACTTTTTCCTGGCTGTCGTTGTCCCTCTTGCTACTGGACAGCTCTTCAGCCAGCTTGGCCTTTTCCTGCTGCACAGATTCCACAGCCAGTGTGTGTTCAGATGCTGCTTTTTTCAGCTCCTCACTATGTGACAGGATCAGCACACACCCACGAACACATAAAATACATGAACAGCAGTGAGACAATCTGTAGTACGCCAAACCAAACACAAAGCCCTGCATAAGCTGTATTAGCAAATCTATATAAAATCTGCATCTATAGATTGCTGGAGACTAGGGTCTAAATGCAACCATCACTTTAAATATGAGTCACTGCAATGAGACTGTACTGTATATGCAGTGTCATTACAGTGACTTATTTGTAGCCACACACACAAGGTAATTTATATATACACTACTCACAATAAGTTAGGGATATTGTGAGACTCAGTGGATGTCATACATACGGTGTTTGTTTCACTTTAGATATTTTTGGGATAGGGAGGCACTTGTATTGGGGTGATGGAAAACACAAAATGAGGTGTGTCTATGTAATGGTCTCATTGTGTACAGATGTGCCTTATATATTGGGGCCAATACCAAAAGACAACCCTTTTCAATGTGGCATTGATTTCAACATTCTGTAAAAGCTGGTATTGTGAGTAAGTCATTCCAAGTTCATCATTCAAACAGCCATGAACACACAACGTCACTTAACAGACGAGCAGCATCACCTGGCCATGGCGCACCTTCAGGTCGGTGGCAGGAAGTCAGATTTTGCTCGTGAACTTGGTGTGTCTCAAAGTGTCATCAGCAGACTTGCATCAAGACACAAAACTACTGGCAGAGTTCATGACAGACCCAGAAGTGGAGACCCACGAGTGACAGACCGCAATGATGACCAGTACCTAATGACCTATGGACTCAGCATCGTTATGCAACTGCCACACAGCTGCAGGCCTGTTTACAAGATGTGAGAGGTACTAGGGACAAACCATTCGCAACCAACTCCACCGCTGTGGCTTGAATGCCAGACGACCATTGCAGGTGACTCTACTGATACCAAGACACCGCTGTGAATGTTTGCAGTCGGCACAAGGCCATATGACCTGGACAATGCAGCAGTTGTCTACCGTCCTGTTCACTGATGAGTTTCGGGTCACCGTTGCTGGAGAAGGCGAGGTGAGCGATACACTGAGGTCAACATGGTCCCCAGGGTTTGCTTTGGTGGAGGAGGCGCAACAGTCTGAGCAGGCATCAGCAGTCAGCGCAAAACAGATTTGGTTATTGTAGACGGCTCAGTCACTGCACGTTCTTACACCAGAGACATCATAGAACCCATCATCATCCCCCAATTCCACCAGCACACCCCCAACCTTCTGTTCACGGATTATAATGCTCCACCACATCGCAGAATTGTCACAGCTCGACTTCAGGAAGTTGGAGTGCCTCATATGGTATGTCCATCAATGTCGCCTGACCTGAACCCCATTGAGCATGTCTGGGACCAGCTGAAGCAGAGACTGGATGATCGTACCCCACCACTACGTGACCTGACAGAACTGTGTGTAGCACTTGTGGAAGAGTGGAACGCATTGCCTCAGAACATCATGAGGCTAGTGAGGAGCAGGAGACGTCGCTGTCAAGCTGTCAAATGGTGGAAACACTCGCTACTGACATTGTTAATTTTTGTTATTTGTGGCTATCCTTGTTATTGTCTAAATATTTGGGGTAATAAATATTAAACTAAAGAAAGTGGTGTTTCTTCTCATACATTATTATTAATATCAAAAGGAACTTTTACTTATTTAATTAAAATTCAGAGCAAATAGGAAAAGCACTCATGTTAATAATATCCCTAACTTATTGTGAGTAGTATATATACATACACACACATACATACTCAAACGTGTGTGTGTAGTAAAGAATTTAGTCCTCGTAATGTCAGAATTAATTTAGTTGAAATATAAAGGAGGATAAAATAAGTAATCCAGGCCCATCAGAGCACACGTCACTCATGCAGAGTACACGTGCAGACACGATATTAATGTAAATTCCGTAACTGTAAAACATGAGATCTGTAATATACCGCTGTACAAAGATTATGAATTCAAGTAGAAAATCGTTCCTCACATTTCTTTACAAAGACTGCTGATCCTCTCCTTCTCTGAGCTCAGCTCTTCTTTGGATTTGCTCAGCTCCTGTTGGTTCTGCGAGTACTGTTTCGACAAACTGTCCAACTGCAACAGAGTCCAAAACAAGTTCAGTTTGTACACTTCTTTAAGATTAGATCTCACCACACAAGGTGTTTAAATAATGTAAGTAACGTCTTGTTTTAAGTGTCAATGAAAAAAGAAAAAAAAAAAAAAAACGAAACGTGTCAGTAAGTACATGTACATGGAGTCTGATAGTCCACTAATAACGGGGATCAATCAGAATAAAAATGCACCATGTAAACACCTCAATCAGGACTCGGCTTGAATGATTTTCCGTTGGAGTTTGGGGGGTAAATATACATGTAAATATTAGATCCAATCATTTTTCTCTTGTTGGAATGAATACATTCTTTCTGCATCTTTGCTTGGTGTGGGGGGTTCACCAGGGACCAGGTGATACGATTCTACCATGATACCTTGGTGCCGATGCAACTTATATAACGATTCTGTAAGTATGACAATTCTGTAAATATACAGAGTATATTTCTCTCTTTTTTTTTTTTTTTTTTAGGTTTTGTTAAAATTCTAAGCAAACTTAGCAAATGATTTTCTCGTGCCAAACAGAACGCTACGCAGCCTGCCAATGTGTGAACAGTTTAGAGTACACAACCTGTAGGATTAGAGAGGAACTGCAACATTTTACCACCTCCAATGCAAACGTAAATAAATAAAAACAAAAGTTGATTTTGGGGTCAGTGTGGCGATATACAAATGACCACGCGAAAGAATCAGGATATGGAGCTAAATCAGTTATTTTTCTCCCATCTCTAGGGGTTACACAAAGTGAATTAACTTTTCATGAACGAAATTTTGCTTTCAATCCTGACACAAAAACTCTGGCTCTCTGACTGAGGATTTCATGTGTAATAACTCTGATTAAAAACTTGATGCATTATAAACACATTTTTATCAAATCAGTGTCGATGTAAACAGTTAAATTGGAGTCTCTATTCAGAATGACTTCAGTCAGCGTGAAGAAATATTGCTAATGACAACTAAAACACAATGACCGGATTGAAATTCGATCTTTGTAACGCACAGACCTCTACTCAACCTACATTTCTAGTTTCTGAGCCTCATGGATGATCTAATATGAGCTTTTATTACTTGTTACACAAATATAAAAACAAAGTGCCAGTTTCCCCATATGCTGAAATCAATCACCTGAGTCTGCATGTCTTCTTTGGCATTTTTAAACTCCTGGACGAGAGCCTCTGCTGCGGTTTTCTCTTTTTGCAGAGAGAGGTTTTCCTGGGTCAGTTTGTCCAGGGCCTGTGCTGTCTGTCCAGCACTCTCTGCAGCCTGGAACAGATTGTGAAAGGGAAAACAGTAAGTTTCAGAAAGATGGCATGGTGTACAGTAGGGCTTAAAGAGAGCGAGTCAATCCAAACTGTTACAGAAGCCAAGATGAACTCGTGCCAACCGTTAATGTTTACGGCCCTGAAGAAAAATTTTAAATCATGCTTTTAGAATTTTATTATTATTATTATTATTATTATTATTATTATTCATCTTTAGTTTCATAAATCTTAAAGATGTAGAAAAGATCGATGTCAAGCGTTTAGCCATTCGGTACATTAACACAATCCATGCAAAAATCTGGCCTATTATTGTGAGCGATCTGAAAACCAAACACGGCTTGAAATGGACTGATGGATGAATGGATTAATTAAATACAGTTAGGAGAATGAGTAAGAGTAAGCCATGCATCAGATAATATTACTTAACAACTGAAATACTGTTTCCACTATTGGCTTGTAAACTCCTAATGCACTTATAGCTCGTTGTCTCTGTTTAATTATTAACACTTTAAAACTACCCTATCCTACTCCATGTAACCCAGCCTTTTTCATGTTGTCTTCTTAAAGTAATACGGCTTGGTGTGACTCTTTACACAAATTGTTAAGCGTACTAGACTGAACCGAGTGTACCAGAGGTGCCAACTTTAATGAGCTCTTAGCAGGTAAAATTTGAAATTTGACCCCAGGGTATGAAAAATTGTATTTTATTTACAGTTTTTTTTTTTTTTTTTTACTTGCACAAAGCAACAGCTTTTTTTTTTTTAAGCCAAACCAGTCCCAAAAATCAAACCAAAGGTGACCAAAATCAAACTGCACAAAGCAAAAGTAACCTTGATCAAAATCTAATTGTGCAAATGTCTTCCCAAATCTTTTCTCC
This sequence comes from Clarias macrocephalus, assembly GCA_011419295.1. Lineage (NCBI taxonomy): Eukaryota > Metazoa > Chordata > Actinopteri > Siluriformes > Clariidae > Clarias > Clarias macrocephalus. The sequence goes on from JAAGKR010005554.1 coordinate 35,457, forward strand.
CTCCTTTAGTAAACTGGCTTCTCCTGTGGCCGAATTATAAAACTGAAGACTGCTTCACCAGGAAAGCGGAAAACGTGTAGTTTTCAAGTATCTCCTGTATTGCCATGGGTTAAGGTTAGCGAAAACAAATGGTTCTGCTGCCCTGGAGGGGCGCAGTGGTAAAGAGCTCGCCCCATCATCTCGATATCGATAGTTCGATTCCTGGGTGATTCTGTAGCCTCTTGCAGCCGGGGGCCTGAAGAGAGAGCTGATTGGCCGAGCTCTCTCAGCAGGGTGGGATGGGAGGCACTTGGTGCTCTCTCTCACCCCACGCAGGCGGAAGGAGCGGATAGCACTGTCCTCAGAGTGTGTTATGCCGTCCCCAGAGGTGCGTGGGTGAGCAGTTTGAAAAGATGCGGTCAGCTGCCGTCACGTGGTTCGGAGAGAACATGCGATAGTCTTCGCCCTCCCTGACTGACATGATGTGAGGGGCTCCCACAACAAGACTACTACTACTACCAGTCAGTCAAAGAGTGATGTGACTGTGGCATGACAGTGATGGGTGGGAATTGGATACGACTAAATTAGGAAGAAAATCATCTTTGACACCTCTGTTACACTTTCAAATGAATCAAATCAAACAATCAAATATACCAAAATATAGTACAATATCATACTGTCCACAACACTGCCCTCTATAAATTATAAATGAAGCTTGGCCACTACTACTACTACTATTTTGACTAACTACAACTCCTAGTCTATAACCTGGAGAATTGTGCACCAACACGTACTAGAACTAGGAACGTACTAAAACCTTGGCTCTCTTACAGATTTGCCTTGAACTCATGACTCTCAATCCGATTCAGCCCCAATAAGACAACCTGGTTGGATGACCCACTTGCAGTTACAGGATTACAATTAAAGTGAGTTAGCAACGTGCAAATTAAGGAGATCTACTAGAGTGGCAAAGCAAGGCAAGCCTGTTAGAGTGCAGGAAGCAGTTTAACTACACAAGTGCAACACTAGGTCTGCGGAGCCCGGTTTTAGTTGCGGAATACCTCAAGCTGCTTTGCTAGAGCACTTTTGTTTTGAGCTTCAAGTTGAGTCACCAAGGCGTTGGCATCATCCTTTTCCACTCGCAAAGCGTCCCTCTCGGCTTGAGCCACGGCCAGCTTGGAGACCATCTTGTCTTTGGCTTCGGATAAGAGAGTCGCCTGCTTTTCCGCAGCTCGCTGTTGCTCCTCCAGCTTAATGTTGTCAATCTTAAGGTTTTCTAACTTGGCTCCCAACTCGAGCTGCGATTTCTCCAGTTGTTCGATTTTAATCAGATAATCAGAGCACTTCTTGTCACCGTTTTCCACGTTTTGACGAAGAGATGCCACTTCCTGTTCTAGAGATGCACGGGATTCCAGGAGGTCTGTCTTCTCCTTAACAAGGCACGAGGTGGTGTTCTCCAGTTCTATGATTTTGGAAGCGAGAACCTCTTTTGCTAAAGACATATCTGATCTTTCTTCATCACCCCTCCTTTTCTGGGATTTTAAAGTCTCGATTTCTTTGGCAAGAGAGGTTTTCTCTTCACTGACTTTTTGAAGTACACGACATATCTCTTCAACTTTTTGAAGACTGGAAATAGAAGTCTGGTTAAGCAAATCGGTTTTTCCCTCCAAACACATTTCACTTAAAGAGTTCCATAACTGCTCGACTTTCTCGCAAAGCAAATGTTGTTCCATTTCTGCCTTTTGTTTCTCAGTCCTGATCGACACAAGTTCATCATCAAGCTTGGCCTTGACCTCCAAAAGCCCGGCTTGCTCTTTTTCATAATTGGTAACTTCCGTCGTTAGTTCCTCAACTTGTTTAGAAAGGTTCTCCTTAACGACAGTTAATTCATTCCAATCCATTTCTAGCACTTGGTGCTGAGCTTCCAGGGTGTTCTTGGCCTCAGAGAGTGATCTGTTCTGATCTGAGAGATCACCATTTGTCTTCTGAAGCTCCTCTATCTCACAGTTCAGGGAAATCTTCTCCTTCTCAAAGGCATCAGCATTTTGTCTGTATTCTTCCTTCATGTGGTCCAAGTTGAGCTGCAATTTCTGGTTTTGGTCACTTAAGCTGGCACTGGACTTCTCTAGCGATTCTATGTCAAAGCTGTTTTTCTGCACAACAGTCTGTAAATCATCGTTTTCTTTCCTCAGTTTCGTCCGATCTGAATCGATCTGCTCGTTTATACGCTTAGTTTTCTCCAGCTCTAATTTCAGACTGTTTATCTCACTCAATAAATCAGCCTCTGATTGTTTTTTGTCTGCTAAGACAGAAGCCCTTTCCGAAATTTCCGTCTCATACTTCTCCTTCAAGCTGCTCATTTCTTCTTCCAAATGCTGCCGTTTATCATTCTGCTTTTCGAGAGCAGATTTTAAGCTGATTTTCTCCTTTTCAAGGGCTTGAATAACCTTCCCAGCCTCTGCGAGTTTCTCATGAATCGTTTGCTTCTCCTGAGCAAAAGATGCTGCATCGAGCTGGATCTTCTCATTGACGGCTTTCACTTCTGCCGTACTGAGACGCAACTTTTCAACCAGCGCTTCTATTTGTTTATTGAGGTCCTGCTTTTCACAGGACATTTTCCTCTGGGCTTCAAGGAGGTTCTCCTTCTCTTCCATGAGTAAAAGCCTCTCAGAATCTGTGACTTCACTGGAGGTTTTGATTTCCTCAAGCATTCTGGCAAAACTGTCCTTGGAAGCCTGGAGCTCATCATTGTCTCGCTTAAACTGCTCCAGGGTCGTCTTTGTGGCATCGAGTTGGTCTTGAAGTTCTGACTTTTCAGCCACAAGACCCTCTTTATTTGAAACTGCAGTTTTGAGATCTGAAGCCACCTTTTCGTTCTCATTACGGAGTTGTTCATGTTCTGTCTGCAACTGAGCCATCCTAGAAGACAGCTCCTCTTTCTCAGCCTGCAGCTTTGACTGAAGCTCGGCATTTTTTGCAAACAGCAGTTTAGAGGCCTGCAGTTCCTCCTGGTAGGATCTAAGCTCCTGCTGAAACTTATCCCTCTCCTCACAGGCCTTGATGTGCTTTTGGGCTAGTTCTGCACCATTTTCCTCATGATGCCGAAGCTCCTGCTGATATTTTAGTACAACTTCTCGTTGCTCTGCTTTGTGCTTTTCGAGATCTCCTATTTGAATAACGTGCTGTGCTTGAGTTTCTTTCAGGCTGGTGTTCTCTGCCTTCGTTTCTTCCTGGATTTGTTTTAAATTCTGTAGATCTTTGGAAAGCTCTTCTTTCTCATTGCTGAGAGATGACTTTTCTTCATGCAGCTGCTGGATGGTCGAACGCGCTTCCTTAATTTCGTTTGTTACTTGTTCTTTAGCTGCTTTCAGCTCATCATTCTTTGACGATAGATCCTTCTGAACTTCCTCCAGGCTAGAGATCTTCATGCAATATTCTAAAATTTGTTTTTCCGCATTTTCCTTCTGAGCCCGAATATCATCCCTTTCCTTAGATAGACGCTCAGACAACAACCTTAACTCGCCAACCTCAGAAGCATGCTTCTCAGCCCCTTGCATGGAACAAGCCAACTCAGTAGTGAGAGACTGAGTGAGGGAGGGAGGGGGAAAAAAAAAAAAAGAAAGTGAGAAGGTTATGTTGATCAAACAAAACATTAAATAAGATGCAAATAAATAAATAAATGCAGGAACAAACGAAACAGAAGACAAGGAGCAACATCATATGGCATAAGGTATCTCCACCAAGGAAGAAAATGTGTGTATATACAGTCAAGTCCGTAAGTATTTGGACAGCACAGATTTTTTATTTTGTATTTTTGCCTGTGTACACAACCACAATGGATTTGAACTGAAGCAATCAAGTTGTGACTGAAGTGTAGACTTTGCGCTTTGAATGAAGAAGTGTAACAAAAATCAATATGTATTACATGTTAAGGAACGATGGCCTTTTTTTTCCCCCAATGGCCCTGCATTTTCACAGGCTTAAAAAAAGTAACTGGACAAATTAAAGTAACCATTAATATTAGATTTTTTTTTCAATACTTGAAATCTAATTCCTTTTCATTCAGTTACCCACGGACATTATGAAATGCTCAGACATGGACATTATAAATAGCTGATTTGCCGGCCCTTTATTGCAGTCGTCTTCAGTTGCTGCTCGTTTCTGTGTCTTTCTGCCTTGGAACGTAAAGCAGCTGAACCCGGGCTGAGGTATGATGACTGACTCACAACTGACCTTTAAGACCATTCCATTTGTTTACATTAAGACACTCTTGGGTCACCTTTACACAATGTTTTGGATCTTTATCCACCTTTACTGGAAATTGGAAACTGCTGTCTTATCAGTTCTGTAACACCTGCCTGTACAGTGTCTGAGCAGCAAAACGTAGAGCTCGATACACTTCAGAATTGACTCAGCAGTCACAGTATCCCTGCCATAACACTGACAGATGATGTGATTTGATTCGGATCATAAGCCTTTTCTTTCCTTCCCCATATCCTTCTCTTCCAATCATTCTTGACCAAATTAATTTTGTCATCATCTGTCCATAAAATCTTGCTTAAAGATTGTGGGTGGCTTCCCCCCCCCCCCTTTCTTTTCTTTTTTTAGGCAAAGACTACTCAGGCTTTTCTGTTTGAGGCCAATCACTGATTTGCATCTACAACAATGAGGGTCTCTCTTACAGACCAAAATGTATCTACCTCCTCCAGATTGGTCTTGTCTTGTCTAAATGCTGAGAACAGATTTACTTTCATCACAGAAAGAATTCTGTGATTATCAGATTTAAGTTGTCTTTTATCATCTCCCGTATCTTTTGGTGTTGCTGACCCCGCTACAACATTCCTTCTGTTTAGGAATGTACCAGATTGTTGACGTGTTCACACCTAAGGTTCCTGATGGTCTTTGTTCACTTAACACTGACAGTTCTTTGGACTACAGTGGAACCTCAGATTGCGAGTAATGCAGTTTATGAGTGTTCCGCAAACCGAGCAAAGATTTTTAATAATTTTTTAATTGGAAACCGAGCAAGTTTTAGTTTACGAGTTACGGTTATCATGTATCACGCATGCGACTCTTATTTTGACACCGAGTGGCAAGTGATCACAACTGAGCCAATGATTTTTCTCTCTTGCCCTGCGGAATTGTGGGTAATCGTCTGCCCTGCTCCCCTGGGTCTTAGTGCTCGTTTATTACTGGTATAATCAACGTCTCCCTCTCCATTTCATCGTGTCTCATATGTAATTTTTTACATTTACATTGACACACACGCACACACACTCGCGCCTGTGCGTGAGCGTAATTTGACGACACACACATGGACATACACACACTCGGCTTCACACACGCAGACACGCTTTCTTCACACAGAAAACTCTCGAAATTCTTTTCAAAAGTAAAGTGCTGGTTCATTTGTTTTATTAATTTTTTTACTTTACAGCAGTGATTTCGTTAGTACGCGCTCACGCGAGTGTCATTAGACAGATTTCTTTTTTCCCCCGTTAAAACAGTGCTTCCGTTGTGTTTGTTGTAAAACTTAAAAAGTGAGGTGGGGGGAGGGAGGAGGAGTTTTACTGTGTAAGACGAAGCGAGGGAAGGGGCTAAATCCACACAAACACACACAAATACACGGCGCCTAAACACAGAAAATAAATAACGGAAACACTTATCTGTCAGGATTTTTTTTTAAGGTAAAGTGCAGGTTAATTTGTTTTATTTTTACTTTATATATTGTATCAATTATTTTTATGTATTTATTTTTTTGGGCTGTGGAACGAATAATTTGAGTTATCAGTATTTCTTATTCTTAAATTTGGTTTACAAGTGTTTTGGAATACGAGACTGCTTCCGGAACGAATTATGCTCATAATCCAAGGTTCCACTGTATATCTTTAAAATTCCCATGAACAGCTACCAACTCCAATATTTTTTTTACATTCTGCTTTTAATTCTATGTTTGGTATATGTCCTTTTTTATACGTATTCTTTATATACCTTTATTTCATTTTATGTTTATTTTTTACTTTTTAGTGGCATTCCTTGGGGGACAGCAAAGGAAGAATTTCACTGTACAGGGAAACATGTTTCTTTACTGTGCATATGACAGTAAAAACTTTAACCACATCTTGATTAGTTCATTACAAACACACTGGTGCGGTTTACTGAGGCAAAGATACAAAAATTGTGTCACTGTCCAAGTACTCATCAACTCAACTACATCAGTTATATCGATGTATGTAAATAGTAACAGGATCAATTTAATGCAACATGAACATCCTTATCATGTGTGTGTAGAGAACCAACATCAGTGAAGATGGCCATGATAGGATTCTTTGCAACTCTGCTGAAACTGATTATGCATATGATGCATGTTATTAAATAAGTCTTAGTATCTATATTATTGGGTTAGTTGTGTGCCTATTGGTCAGTTGTCCTTTCTAAATTTAGACCTACTGTTATAAAATGTGTCAATTCACTAAAACGAGCAACCAACATACAGAAAATCAACAGAGCTTTACCAAGACTTTAATCTGAATACATGTGGGCACATGACTTAACTTATTAATCCGTGTCTCATCAACATTGACGGGTTTAGAACTTAAGAAGGTCCAGTCAACAAAGTTTTTTTTTGAGCTGAGGTCCGAATTTAATGTTTTGTGTTAGGAATCATGTCTCTATATATGCTGTCGTTAAAAATAATAATAATAATAATAATTTTACATTTCCGTAGCATTTCAATAATATTTAAAGTCGATTTTTAGTAACTACATTAAACGTGGACAATTTGAACGTTGATGGTCTTAGTTTGGATAGTTCCTTGTTTTTGTGCGGATTACATACAACAATCTTTAATCATTCTTTAATGAATCTTTATATGCACACTGCAGGGCTGTCAATGAATATGAAATGCATCAAACCAGACAAACTGGTTTTAAACTTCCTGCAGGAACATACATACATTAATCTGTTCATTCGTCTTTGAAGATCTGGTTTTCATAGTCTGTTTTTTTTTTTCTTTTGGAGTAAGCCATGCTCTATCGCACTTCTGTTTCAGACTGTGTGTGTGTATTAATAGTTTAGTGAACGAAGGAAAATTATAAAAATCAAACCCATACCACACAAGCTGTACACCGTGGAAAGAAGCCATTGAAACAAGCAGCTAGTTCACAGAGAAGTGAACCAACCAAATAGTGATAGAAGTTGTAACCAAGATTTGCCAGTGAAAAGGTAAATCTTGTGAAAAACCATAAATGGAAGATGAATTGGGTATGAAGTGCAAGGTGAAAACCAACACAGCAGCGGTGGTGATCAGCAAACCTTAAGATGGAGTGAGCGCGGATTCCACAGTCAATCCACAATGCAAGAAACTTAACCGGACCACCAGTTAAAACAAACCTGAACAAAACTGGTGTTTAAACATTAATCCTAAAAGGAAACTCCTTGTTTGAGGAACTCTGTTTTCAGTTGCATATAATAAGATCCTAGCTTCCGAAACTTTCCATTGACATAAACTGTTAACTCTGGTTCATGACTTGGCATAAATGTGCAGATTCACAGGCAAGGTAAACACAAACTCATCCCTGTAGCTTACGCATGTCTGGAGAATTAAAAGCGACATTCACAAGATAGAACATCAGCACCACGTAAATAATACCAGACCACCCTGAAGAAAAAACGTACAATTCTCTCTCAAGTTAAAAACCCTTACATTAATAAAATCAAAACTTCTTCTCTATTAATTAAGAAGCCTGGTTTGCCAAACTAACCTTTTCATAGGTTTTGAAACTACAAACCCCTGTGTGTCATCACACACCACTTTGAGAACCACCGCTCTATTAAATCATCCTCCTAAGTTGCACAGTCATGACCGCCATCTAGCAACAACCCCAAAACAACACCGGCTCACACCTCACACCCTTAAAGAACTCCGTGTATGCTGCGAAAATTTGGAGAAGACAAAACAATCGGTGACTTCAACCTAAAGTGGTTTACTGGTTTGATGCCAAAAACACACAAACCAGTGAGACTCCAGAATATGAGCAGAGTGATCTAGTGAGTGCAGTCAGCTTATCTGTGTCTGAGCCATCTCATTTCTTCCGCCTCAGTATTTCAGGATTGGTTCAACATTGTTTCGTGATATACAACAAATTCCATACTCTCCTGTCACACGGGATTCAAGCCGAGATCAGAGAAGGAATACATCCACACAACAACGTTCTGCCGAAATACACAAACCATTTCATACCTGAGCCTTTTCTTTAAAGGGCACTAACTCCTCCACCTCTTCTTTAAGTTTTTGGCATTTCTCTTCAACGCTGCAGCGCTGCTGTTGTGCCGTTTCAAACTGACCCTGTAGCTCCTGTAGCTCCTTCGCGTGCTTCTCTAAGGCACTGGCAAGTGCTTTCTCTCCAGAGGCCTGGGCTTCATGGAGCTTAGCCTGAATCTCCTCGAGGTTCTTCTCCTGCACATCACACACACACACACACACACACACACACACACACACACACACACACACACACACACACAAAAAAATAAAAAAATAAAAAAACATAAGCCAGGTCCTTCAGAGAAGAAACTACAGGTCATAAGACACACACAGACAGTAAGAATACCTCCAGAACAGTGACAAAAAATAAAACATAATGAAGCATGCTAGGGTGATGTGACGCTCTACAGCTCTCTGTGCATGAGCTGCTACTAATTTAAATCAGATGAGAACAAGAGCATTATGGTAAAGCCAGCGCTCCTTCCAAATAATAATTAAAAAATAAAATCCATCAGCAACTTTCTGAAAATCAGAATAAACAACTGGAAAGTACAGTGCTGCAAGTCTTGCTTAACTTCTACTACACTAAAGGAAATCTCTGACATGGGGCATCTGCTCGTACCAGCTGTTTGATCTTTTCCTGTAGTTTGGAAACCTCTTCCTGGTGTTTCTCGCTGCGGTCCTTCATCTCCTGCTTGCCTCGAGCCTGCTCCTGAGTCCTGCTCTCCTCTGACTGAGCAACCAACTGCTTCTGCTCCGAAAGCTGATTCTGAAGATCCTCGAGTCTCCTGTGAATTGAATTACAAATATATATGTATATGAATAAACAAATTTGTGTCAATTTAAGGAAAGAGGAAAAAAACTTTTTTCAAAAGAACCAAGCAATCCCCAATAGTAATACGGCAAGCTCATCCACATTGGCCACTTAATCAGCGACTTGCAGAAACACAGTGAATCCTCTGTGGAAAAACTTTTCCTCACTCTAGTTCAAAACGGAGAATTCTGGGAGCTCTTTGACTTTCAAATTATTCTCATTTCTTTATTATTCCTTAAATCCACCATCTGTAAGGAAAATGACGGACATCTCCTTGCTAATACAGTAAGTCCGTGACTTACCAGCGATTTCCTTTCCGGGAGCGAGTTTATAAATCCGATTTGTTCTCAAGTCCGACAAAGTGAGTCTTGTACGCCTTTGACACAAAAATACAACATAAAAGCATACCAATGGACTTGCCTGAATGGGACCCCTTTTGTGTCCAAAAACCATAATCACACCTAATGAAATAAATCCCACACATGAAATGTAAGAGTGTCGTCTCTACGCCTTTAAATCACGAGGGGAATCCCAGACGTCATTTTGTCTCGAAGCTGTTTCCCACTGTATTGGACTGTGAACTCTGTCTTGTTGAGGATTGTGTCCAAAATTCAGATTATTCATCATCAGGACAGATTTACAGGACAGACATTTTCCATCATCGTGCTCCCGGACTGATTCATTGAAATGGGTGAAGCCGATTCATTTCTCCCACACCCCCACACACATACTTACAATATATCGGACTTTAGACATTTTATACATTCACTTACACAGACAATATTGTATATAATATACATATTGGTATGGAGCACTGCAGTGTCTTTTATACAATACACGTGAGCTACTTCCATGATTGAACTGGAATTGGAACTGCAGTCTGTCCATATCTGTGGAAATTCATGACTCCAATGTTCATAAGTCGAGGACATACCGTATCCTTTTTCATGGACAATTACCACGTTCTACTAAAAGACTATTTGGAATTTCAACATTCATAATCCACATAGATAGAGGGATCTATACCTTATGTGAGCTAAATGCTCATCTAGAGGCAACCATCAGCATGTCATAAATTATTCAGTGAATGTAAATCCAACCTTTCTTTCTGCGTCAGCTCTTCGTTCATCTTGGTCAGCTGACTTGAGCTGTCTCCAGACGACTTTATCAGCTCGCTGATGTTGTCCTCAAGCTTAGCTTTATCTTTGGTTAGCTGCTCGAGCTTCTCCTCACTCGATTTCAACTTTGCCTCCAAACCTGAGAAGAAAAACAAAGCTCATATGAAGTTTATGCAGAGTTATGTGTAGGGTTGGGGATGATGATACCAATCACTCTTACCAGACAGCTGAATCTTGAGCTTTTCAGATTCGCTAGAAAGAGATGTGCATTGTTCCTCCTTCTTGCTAAGCGTCTCCTGTAACTCTAGAGGGGAAAAAAGATAATGCTAATTAGAAAAAACAACAAAAAATACTTTGCAGTGTGTGTCATACTTTTTACAATTATAAAACAACAATGATAAATCCAACACACAGACATTTGCATGACAAGCTTATTTAGGTCTTGGCTCCTGGAGGTTTATAATTTTCTATTATGATCATTACATGTATAAATTACCAATGCTGCAGTTTTATTACATGACTTTGTGTTAAATCTCGCTATATATTGAAAATAATAATAATAATAATAATAATAATAATAACTTAGAGCACACACTTACTCTGAACAGCTTGGGTAGTCGCCAACTGTTCATCTAACGACGCCGAAACTTTTTGTTTCTACAAAACAAAAGCAACTTCATGCCACAGTGACAAGCGAGACATATAAGAAGCTATTTATATAAACGTACATACAGCTCACGTAAACAAAAAAAAACCCTGTCGCATTGGTTGCACTAAATGTGACCTCACCGTGTGAGCTCCATTACATCATGCTTAGCGTTCTAAAGACACAATTAGCACTGGTCCTGATTCCTGTCATCCAGGCTTCGTCAGTGGTGAAGTGATCATAAAGGTAAAATTGTTTATTGATCTCTAATATAGTCATAGTAAATAGTAAATTTCCACCCTTTTTAGGGCTCTCTGCTAAATCAACCGACTGCAGGGTGGGGCGAAGGCCATCACATGTAAGCTGACTGCATCCTTTTGAAGTGCTGCTTACATGACACTGAGGAGAGCGCTCTCCACCCACTTCCGCTTACCTGAGCTCACAGATGCAAATGATTGACTAGTGATAATGTCATTCATATATTCCCCTCATGAACGTCCTCCCACAGACAGATGGGTCATCATCTGGGCTTAAACTCTCATTGAATACATTTGTGTCTTTTTCTGGTCAATGAACCGAATCACCAAATTAAAGACTAATATCCCGGATAAAGTCTGCCCAGCTAACTGATTTGTCCACCATCACTTAATACATGTCACACAGTATATCGCAGTCATAATGGCAGAAAATATCTGTAGAAGTTACATTTCCCTTCCACATATAAAAAAAAAAGCCCAAACCACCCACAATTCTTAAAAACCAATCTCTTACCAACTCCAAAAGTTGTTGCTCCAACGAGTTCTTAATTTGCTGCACCGAGACCAGGGTTTCTTGCAGTCCGTCCAGCTCCTTCTGTTTGCTGTCCAGCATGGTGTTCACCTCAGTAACCTGAGGGCCACAAGAAATGTGATTTAAGAACCCGATGACATCATCCAATTAAGGGTAGAGCCATTTTCCTCAAAGAGCTCGGACATAAATCAGTAGACATTTAATAAATTTTATAACAACATGTAGCCTTACCTTTCCTTCCTGCACGCGGGCCTTGCACTCCGCTTCCTCGACTCGGGCTAACAGATTTTGGACGTCCTGTTCACCTTGGCTCTGGTGAGAGCGAAGCGTCTGAATGAGAGTGTTTTGGTCCTGGACCTCCCGAGTCCTCTCCTCCACCTGATGCCCGAGTTTAGAGTTGTCCTCTTCCAGCTCCTTCACCCTGATCTCAGCATTGTGCAGCTTTCCTAGCGCTTCCTCCAGCTCAACCAGGTGCTGATCCTCTGCACTCTCCAGGTTAGTGCGGAGAGATTCCACCAAACGCTCCTTCTCCTCGGTCACGGCATGCAGCTGTTTCTTCAGCTCTTCGACATCTTGTGTCCATCTCTTAGCTTCGGTATTGTGCTTAGCTAGACTTTCCTCTAGCTGGAGTTGGTGCTGCAACTTTTGCCTTTCCAAAGTTTCTCGCAGCAAGAGCTCGGCTGCCTGGTCCGCTCCGGTCCCCTTACCCGAGGAGGCCCTAAGCTCCTCCATGGCTTGCTGATGAGAAGTGATAGCCGACGCTAGCTTGGAGCGCCACAGCTCGATGACATCCGCGTTCTCCTTCTCTGCCTCGGCCAATCGGGCACGAAGCTGCTCGTTGTCTTTTGATTGAAGTGCTGATGAGGCCTGGAGTTGAGACAAAGCCTCGCTGTGTGCTTTTGTTTCTGCGTCCAGCTTCGTACGCAAGGCAGCTATTGTCATCTCATGGCTAGCAGTTTGAGAGGAGAGCTGGGACCGAAGCAAACTGAGCTCTTCTTGGAGGACCGGTGCTGTCGGGTCCCCAGTTGATTGTCCAGGACCAGCCTGCAAGTGTTCCCGAAGTGCGGCCACTTCCTTGTCCCTTAAAGTAAGGTCCCTTTCCAGTTCGAGGATGCGTGACTTCTCAGAGACTGTAGCAACCTAAAGACAGGGGAAAACCGGTAGTCTCGCAGAAAAAAAAAAAAAACACTTCCTAAAAAAATAAATAAATAAAAAAGTGCAATCCAAAGATACACGGTCATGATGAGATCTCTTCAAAACAAACAAGTTTATCAACAGAGCTGGATTCTAGCGCTCTATCTGAAAGGGAACAGGGAGTACATGGCCATTTGATCGCGGTCACGAGTTCCAAAAACAAACTAAACAAGCGAGGACAGGTAGCCTACACCATATCATCTTTATAGGGTAATTAGGGGACGCAAGGGTAGAAATGCATTTTATAAACTAAATAAAAATGCAGAAAAATGAGAAAAATGCTACTCGGTGTAAATCTTTGCTTTATTCTCACTTAGCGAATAAATAACCTTAGCAGACAAGGTGCTTAAGCTACTGAAACTAGCAAATGCAAACATGCTGACTCATCACGTCCGCAAACAAACTTCATAAATATAACCCAAATCACCAGTTTACTTTTCATAAGGAGTGTGACTGAAACCTAATAAAAAAAAAATAAAAATAATAACTTCCTGGTGGTTAGTGTTAAAACCATGATTAGACAAACATAGACATAAGAGGGACAGTGTTATATTTTTCAAAACGTTATGGTATCATTTTAAAACCTAACTACACAGTCAGACCTGGGCAAACACACAAACATTTAACTTCAGCTTTTGTTTGAATTTTGAACTACTTGATGTAAATTATCGATTATGTTTATCATTACATCACGATTCTTTATCCTCTGTGAAATTAATGTTAAAAATCACATTAAGGACAATGTTATTTATATCATGTACTCATATAAAGCTACCATTTCTTCAATTTAATTACTTATTAGTTTTATACGCATTTTTAATTGTCCATCTTTATATACTGTATAAAAACAACAAAATATAACAAATTCTGAACACAGCTGATGTGATTATCAAATGTGCTGAATTTTATATTTCTAAAAAGTATGTTTATTGTAATTTACATTTCAGTTTTAATTAACAAACATTTTTGGACGTTAAATAATTTTTTTATGCAAATATAACACTATTGCATTGCTGGTCGATTAGTTAGCCAACCTACACATTGTGATACAAATACTTACTAAATAAATAATTTATATATTATATATAAAATAAAATTCACACACACACACACACACACACACACACACACATACACACAGGGTGAGACAAGTTCACATAAATAAAAAATATATATTTTTTCAAAACATGTTAAAAATACAATATTATCATGGTTGCAACAAAGTTTTTTTAGAAAAAAATGGAATGAAATATTTATTTTTCCCCATGTATGGAAACTTATGGCCCACCCTGTATGTGTATGCATGTACTGTATGTACAGTACAGACCAAAAGTTTGGACACACCTTCTCATTCAAAGAGTTTGAATTTGTATTATGGCAAGAAAAAAGCAGCTAAGTAAAGAAAAACGAGTGGCCATCATTACTTTGAGAAATGAAGGTCAGTCAGTCTGAAAAATTGAGAAAACTTTGAAAGTGTCCCCAAGTGCAGTCACAAAAACCATCAAGCGCTACAAAGAAACTGGCTCACATGCGGACCGCCCCAGGAAAGGAAGACCAAGAGTCACCTCTGCTGCGGAGGATAAGTTCATCCGAGTCACCAGCCTCAGAAATCGCAGGTTAACAGCAGCTCAGATCAGAGAGCAGGTCAATGCCACACAGAGTTCTAGCAGCAGACACGTCTCTAGAACAACTGTTAAGAGGAGACTGTGTGAATCAGGCCTTCATGGTAGAATATCTGCTAGGAAACCACTGCTAAGGACAGGCAACGAGC
>JAAGKR010005555.1:0-29155 GCA_011419295.1 Clarias macrocephalus
TTTTTTTTTTTATATATATATTTTTTATTTGGACTGACCAGTTGTGTCTGTGCTCGAGTTTGATGAGTTACTTGTCAGATATTTGAGAAGGTTTGGAGCTACTTGGGATGAATCTGCAATTTTTTCAGTAGTATCTTGAAGAAAGTCGTAATTGAGCTGTAAAGAGACGCAGGGAGAGAAAGTAAGCCTCGGCTGTTTGACAGGAATAATCTACTTTACTGGTATCAGTCAGTCCAGATGTCTTTACCTTCTCCTCCAAGCTTTTGATTTTGTTTTTCTGGGAGTTGAGCTGTTCATGCTGTTCTCTTACAGAGTCCAGTAGGTCTTTGATGGTTTTCTCTTGAGTGTTGATCACATCCTGCAGGAAAAATTTCAATTCTCATTTGAAGTTTATAGCTTTTTCCTATATTATATTGATTGCTGTATTATTATTATTGTTGTTGTTGTTCTAGAAATACGTAGCCAAATAATAGACCTACCTTCAGAGCAACAATCTCCTGAAGCTGTTCTATCGGCACTACATTTTGGCTCAGGCCTTGAACTTTTTCCTCCAGACTCCCGACATGGCTCTGAAGCTGTCCGCGCTCATGCATCATGTTGTTGATTTTGGAGTTGATCTCCAGTGACATGTTCCGGATTTCATCATTGTTCGCTTTGAGGAACGAGGTGGTTTTTTTGAGTTGCTCTTCCTCCTCTTTGATTTCACTGGTAACGACGGAAAGCTGGTAAAATGAGCGATCAAAAATGTTCAGCTTCTGAAAGATATCGTTGATCTGCCCCTTGGTCTTGTGCACAAACTCGCGCAGGCTCTGCCCCAGTTGGAGGAGACCGTTAGCCAGCAGCCGCACGTCGTCCAGCATCGCGAAGCGGGACTTGGCTTCCGGCGGCTGTGGGTTGTGAAGGATCGGCGACTCCGTGCCTGTTTGTACTCGACGGGCTGCGATCACGGTGCACATGCTCCCCAGGAAGAACAAGCACACAAGCTTCATTTTGACTCTGCGGCTAGTTCTACAGTCTGATCTGACTCGGACTCTCGACTTTGCCTTCCTTGCCTTTCCTGTCTCCGTGCTGTGTGTGCAGCAGAATACAAAGCCAGGCAACCTTCAATTTATACTCCTGGACAAAACAGGGAGGGAGAATTTGTTGATCATTAAACAGATTATGCAGCTGCATCTGACCCTGACTATCAAGGGAAAAGAGAATATCCCTAGAGGCTGCCTCAGAACAAACAAATTATAGTGGTATGCACATCCACCCTCCCTCACAGCCCACCAAAACCTCTCACCACACATCCATAATCTATTTCACGACCCTTGTGGCTCTGCTGCAGCAGTGAACTGTGCAGTGCCACAGGAGCACTAATGAATCATCTGACTGGTCGATCTCATAATTTCAGAGATGGTGCTTGGGTGGAAATTAATAATAAAAGTGCACCATTTGCATCTCTTTGCTTGATGTAATGGCCTGCTGTCTCGGTGTTTATAAGTCTTGAGACTGTGTGTGTGTGTGTGTCTGTGTCTGTGTCTGTGCATGTGTTGGGCGTGTGCGCGCATGTTGGCGGGAAGCACTGAGAGTTGTCGCAGTTTCAAAGTCAAAAGAAAACTGTCCAAGTTTTACTCCCATCCACAAGTCTTCAAAATGGACAATCTTTGGAAAATATTTGTAGTCCTCAAAGTCATGCTTCTCAAAATGGTGACTGGTTATCCCAGGGGTTTGTAAAGCATGGGCAGAATTATTATAACGCGAAATATGATCAACTGGAATTAAACGACAAAATAAATCTAATAAAAAATGGATTTTATGAGTTCCTCAGTAAGTAGCCAAAATATTACTGTAACGTGGCTGTTAGTTTTATATTAATATATGTTACTAATGTTAGTTAGTTTTGGATGCCTAGAAGATGTTAAACAGATGGTTTGAATATAAATTTATTGAGGATTGTGCAAATCTTGAGACAACCTTGGCGTAGCATCATTCTTATGTGCTGCAGGAGGAGCAGCACTGAACACTCTGCTGTTACGTAAAAAGGAAAACGGAGCATTCAATTCCGACACTTTTACTTCTCCTGTATCACTTTATTTAACATTTTGGTCGACTGAATGTCAACATAAAAATAGTTAATTCAGGTAACATGCATGATTACAACATAGCTTAAATAGTTAAGACTGTATTTACTCGATCACAGCGTGCACTGAACCAAACGTTCTCTACTGAACAGTGCAGTACAGTACATGTATGCGTAATTTCACCTCTTAAGAAGAGCAAAATTAGTGGCCTGCATCAAGCAAGAAAACATAACCCTATAATACATAATTAAAACCTGTAATGATGAACCACACAGGATTGGGACTGATCACCTGTTTGGCCATAAAAAAACCAACTGTCAGTGAGAGAGATTAGAGAGAGTCTTCAGTTTGCTAGGGAGCATAAAGATTGGCCTTTGCAGCAATGGGAAAAGGTCATGTGATCTGATGAGTTTAGATTGACCTTATTGGGTGCATCAAGGTAAAACGGGAAGCACATTAAGGCGAGGCACCCATCATGCATAGCGGCCACTGTACAACCCTCTGGAAGCAGGGTAACGATCTGTGTTTGCTTTAGTTGGTCAGGTCCAGATTCAACCAAGTTATGTGGCAATAAAATGAAATCACCTGATGACCTGTATGTACTGAATGACCAGGGTATCTGTGGAGTTTTACTTCCCTGATGATATGAGAATATTCCCGGACTCGGTGTGACTACGAGGAAACATTTTCACTCATGGCTTGACAACTACATGGTGTGCTGTAAACAAAACTAAAGGCGGTCGGATTAAATGGTCTGTCTCAATCACTACCAATGTGAATAAAACGTGGTCTTGGTTTTGACATGTTCTCATATTATTTCTCACTTACAACCAGCACACAAATGCAGAAAATAAGATAATTCGACTTTACACAGAATCACCCTCCCCCTTTTGCCCTCCAGCATGGTGATTCGGAATGACCTCGTGACTGCAGTGTACGTTTTGATCCATGTACAGTACATAAATAGAGCAAACACACTGCCCCTTTTCTTGTGTGCTCTCTGGGGCCTAGCTTATGTAAGAGGCTATGGATAGGCCTTGTTGAACTGACCAATCAGAATCGAACCTAGTTGGCATCTGGAACACATGACATGAAGAGCAGATTTTGGTAGTGGTTTTTATTTATTTATTTATTTTTTCTCCCATTTTTCTGGAGTGCTGTTTACAACTGTTTTTTTCCCCCTTTTTTCTTTTTTTTTTTTTTGCGGCTTCCAAAGTGACAGATCAAGAGCGTGAGATAGACTTGGAAGTAGAAAGATCATCAGATGGGGAGAGAATGAGAGGCAGTGAGTGCATGAGAGAGGGGTGCTTTGCGGGTAATATTTATGACCCTCGAGCTCCCAAGAGGATGAGCTTCACGTCATTGTGGTTTCTGCAACATGTCTATCAAAGTACACACTACTGTAGCTGTCCTTCATCTCAGTAAACCACAAAAGCTATTTTAGGTTTTTGGTGTGTGTACATTTCCTTTTTTTCCTCTTTTTTTCTTTGTATAGCTTTTAACATGAGAACAAGGTTTCACTAGTGTCACTGATGTCCTGCAATTATTGTGATGCATTATATAAGAATCATATAATTTTCGTTAATATGCCATGCCTTTCTTTGACTAATTATTTTCAAATCAAATTCTCCATGACTGGAATAAAATTCTACCCAAATTTTCTCATTTCTGACCGGCAAGCTGGCTCTAATTGAAATCAAAGCTTTATGTGAATCTGCTCATTCCAGTGCACTGCCTGAAAAAAGAAAAGTCACACATACTAACATTTTGTTGGACCACCTTTTCCTTTGATTAGCTTTCTCAAGTTATTTCCGTCCAGAGTCGCATTAATTTCTCTAGGGTTCTCTAGGCTTGTTCTCTAGGGTTCTGTCTAGGCTGGACTTTGTTCAGTCCAAGTGTGAAAATGATCTCATGCTCCCTGAACCTCTCTTTCATGATTTGAGGCCAGTGAATCTTGGCATTGTCATCTTGGCCATCAAAGAAGTCCATTTATGGGGAAAAAAACCTCCGTATTTTCCGTATTAATTCTGTATGTTCAGGAATTAATTTTTGGGTACACAGCGTTGCTGAACCTAATGTAAATCTGACCAACAGAAGAACACTGCACCCACAGGTTTGTACGGTAGGCACTAGGCATTATGGGTGCATGGATTTATCTGTCTCTCTTCTTACTCTGATGCATTTATCACTTTGGAACAGGGTAAATCTGGACTCATCACACCCCCCAGTTCTCCATAGACCATTTTTTATTATCCCTAACAAATTAATCTTTTTTTTTTTTCTGGTTAGCCTGACGGATAAGTGATTTTCTTAGGGCTACATAGCTGTTTAGTCCCAGTGCCTTAAGTTCTCTATGCATGTGTGTGTGTAGAGATTAGTTCTATTTTTTTATTCCCATCACGATCCCTCAAAATTGATGATGATTCACCTATTCATTCAGATTTTAATTTAACACATTTTTGTAGTTTCAGCAAACTTTTTAGTTCTTACCCTTCTGAAGCAGAGTAACTTCTTTGCCATGAGATAAGATATGTCTTCCGACACAAAATGAGAAGCTAAACACTGCATCAGTCTGAAATTGTGTGGTATACAAGCTCCATAACCTCTAAAGCTAGAAAATAAACAGTCATACTTAATGTGAATTTTCTTCAGAGATGTGTCTCTAGTATTTTAAGACCTTGCAATGGTAGAAGTTTGTGAGAAGATTGTGGATCTTGTTAAGTAAGATTAAGAATGGTTATAGCTGCTCTAATACAAGAGATGACAGAAACTAGTGACATTTCATCTGTTATAAGAAAATAATAAACAGGTGAAAACAGTAATTTTGCATTACATTTTTGGATTTGTGCATGTTTGATAGATTTTTTTTTTCTTTATTACATTTCAGAAGATTGCTCACTACAGAAACCATTTCTCAGTCTTAATTCACATCTCGCATGTGTTCTTACTACATCTCTCCCTCTTTCTTTTTTTTCTCCCCTGTACTTATTAGGAACCTGCTGTATGTGAACCCACAGAGCCTGAACTTCGCCAACCGTCAGGGCTCTGCTCGCAACATCACAGTCAAAGTGCAGTTTATGAACGGGGAGGACCCCAGCAATGCCATGCCTGTAAGTGATGACACAACCTGACTGGAGGGTATTTGGGTTTCCTACTAAGCTGTCTTAGTGTAGTATGTCAGGAATTAAAGGCGACAAGGCATGCTGTAAGAGAAAAGTAATCAGTTTATATGTACTGTATGCTGCTATGTAGATATAGATTTTTTTTTTTAAACATAAACATTATGCTTTTTATCCGTTTGCTGTTTGAATTATCGTAGTGAGATTATTTTTAGATTTTGTGGAGCATCTACGAAACATTCCCTATGAATTTGTTTGTTGCTATGCAAACAATAATGAGCACATTACTACAATGTAAACATGCGCTTTGTCTTTTGCCTGAAACCAACTACTGTTAGAGCTACACTTATAGATAGTTAATCAACACCTTCTGACCAATCAACTGTGAAAGTCTAACTATGAGGTGTTAGATCTGTAACATGCAGCAGCATTCAGAAATTAATCAAACAAATATATTCACCGAACACGTGAAACTCAAAGGAACACAATCCAATGCATACTTACTATTTTACTTTTCCATCTTTCTTGTTTAGGTGATCTTTGGTAAATCCAGCTGTGGGGAGTTTTCTAAAGAAGCCTACACTGCGGTGGTCTATCATAACCGGTACGTTTTACAGCGGTACAATTTTCATTGTTTTTAAAGAACTTATTTAATCAGTCTCCTCTTGTTCTGTTCTGTCCTGTTGTAGTGACCCTGTTATCTGTCATTTAAAAGACCCAATCACAGAAGATGTCACTAGGTTTTAAACTACCTGATATCAGCTGATATTAAAGTCAGGAAACTATTGGAAGTTGTGACAGCGTAAATACTAGCAACTCTATCACCCCACTACACACTTTGAACTGCAGTTCTTCTGGGGGGGAAAAAAAAAAGTTCATGACATTTTCTCCCCTACGTTTGTTGCATTTATTGATTTACCCGTTTAGTGTTCTGTTGCTTTGCAGTACATCGCATTGACCTAAAATATAGAAAAAATGCAAAATTATCATGTTGAATTATTTGAACTGAACAAAAACTGTTTTTTTTTCTGCAATGCAATTTGATCTGGATAAAGAAAAAATTAATGAAAGTGCCCCCTTCAAAATTTGAAATGAAGCATTTAAAATTCTACGCAAAAATATTGACCCTACTAAATTGCTGTTCGAAACTAATTGTTAAAGATGCCATCTTCATAATTTTTCAACCTCACAAATCCAGGCTGTTAGAATTCAGTCATTATGTTCAGCCTGGCAAAATTAGTTTTCAAATTTAACAAAAATGAGGTAGAAAAAATGCAGGTCGGGATACAAAAATTCACCTGGGATATCACAGAAAGAGCAATGGATTGCTGATTGCTGCGGTCCGTTCCGAAGTGCATCTTAAAGTGTGCCCTTCCTGCTCCCAGTTCAGTCTACTTTGCTGGGAACTAATGTATTTGCCGATTCAAATTCAAACATTTTTATTGCAACAAGTTTGTGTTCAATAATTCAAAATGGTATTTAGCTTTAAGGAATTTTGACATGGTTGTACTCCTGTATTTCACAGTAAAATGTTTGATGATGCATTTTTTACATCTTAATTTTTTTTGTTTGTTTAACACCCATCCCCGACACACACAGCTCTCCAGATTTCTATGATGAGGTCAAAATTAAGCTGCCTGCTTCCTTGAATGACCACCATCACATCCTCTTCACCTTCTACCACGTCAGCTGCCAACAGAAGCAAAACACTCCTCTGGAGACACCCGTTGGATATACGGTACACACGTATGCTTGCTCATCTGCATGTGTGAAGCATATTTGTAAAGTTGAATTGTAAGGTTTTTTTTTTCTCTTCCAGTGGATCCCTATGCTGCAAAACGGGCGTCTTAGAACAGGACACTTCTGTCTGCCGGTGTCTCTGGAGAAACCACCCCAGTCTTATTCCGTTCTCTCTCCTGATGTAAGGCTCATTATAGTGTTCGAGTACAGCAGGCTTCCACAATTTACTTCACCAAAAAATGTGCATATCAGATACAGTTTCTAAGTGCTGCATGCTTTGTGCATTTCATCCTTAGATTTTTGATCATGTATTTTTTTTAGGTTCCTCTCCCTGGTATGAAATGGGTGGATAACCATAGAGGAGTGTTTAACGTTGAGGTCGTAGCCGCGTCTACGATCCACACACAGGTACTCTTGGTTCTTATATTTTTCCAGATTGTGTGTGACTAATAATAAAAAAAAAGTTCATATAGCAAATCTTCCTTGCCCTCAGGACCAATATCTGGATAAGTTCTTTGCACTGGTGCACGCTCTGGATGAGCACATGTTCCCAGTGAGGATCGGAGACATGCGCATCATGGAGAACAGTTTGGAAGCAGAACTGAAGGGCAGCATAGCAGCTCTGAGCTCCTCTCAGCTGGAACCAGTGGTGCGCTTCCTCCACCTGCTGCTCGACAAGCTGGTGCAGCTGGTGGTGCGGCCACCCGTCATCGCTGGACAGATCGGTAACAACTCGCTGATACGCGACATCCTTGTACTGCTAATATTAATATTTAAATTGTGTAGTACTGTGAGGCACTAAAGTATACATGTTACTTCTTCTTTTGCTCGTATATGTTTTTCATCACAGTAAATCTTGGCCAGGCTTCTTTTGAGGCGATGGCATCCATAGTTAACCGTCTGCATAAATATTTGGACACCAGCCAAGACATGCACGGCCGTAACAGCCTCCTCTCTTCCTACATTCACTACGTCTTCCGTCTACCCAACATGGACCCTAACTCTCCTTCCCCAGGTGAGCCTTCCGATCAGTATTCCAGAGCCTTAGCCGTTTGAGCCACGACTTCCTCAAAATATTCCATGTTGCTTAGTGTCCACATACTTTTGGCCATATGGTGTGTATGTATGTTGCCCCCTCTACTGAAACCAGTCTTTTCCTTTGTTGGGGGCATACTTAAAATTGACAAAAATCTGAGAATAACATTCTGACAAAAAAAAAAATGCAGTAATTATATTTACTTCCTAAGTGTCATTACATGCCAGAGGTCTTGAGGGGTCATGCCCTGAGATACACAGTGCTGTAATGTTATGGCTAATGGGTTTATTAAATCTATAATTAAAGTGTATTAAATTATAAAAATTGCATTTTTAAGATTTATTGTTTCAGCCAAAATGTAATGATGAACCTAGATTAAGATTAAGACTAGAAAAAATTCTTGTTTTTAAAAATAATTTTTTATTAATATTAATTCATAAACAACTATGGTACATGGTGCCAGTTGTGGATGTTGTCTGGTAGGGGAGAAAGGCATATTATTTTCAATCTTGGCTGAAATTAATATAGGGACATCTATAAAGAGCATAAAGTTTTAAACTTTTTAAACATTTCAATTGTTTCACTAACAAAAGAAAGTTGAACACAGTTAGTCCTCGACTTAGAAACATTCTAGTTAAAAGAAATTCCGCAGATGTGAATGGCCCATGATTCTACTTCCTGTTCAATCACGGAAGTAGCTCACGTGTATTGTACAAAACTTTGTAGACACTGCAGTGCACCAGATATCAGTATGTACAATTGTATACAATATTTTTAGTGTGAAAGTGAACCTATAAAATGTCTAAAGTCCGGTATATTGTATATGCGTGTAATGGTGCGCGAGAAATGCCTCAATGGTTTCAATGAATCAGTCTGGAAGCACAATGATAGAAAATGTCGGGTGAATAATCCCGATTTCAGAAAATGCTCAACAAAACCGGGTTCACAGTCCAATACAGTGGAAAACAGCTGAGATGGCATGCGGACTACCCCTCACGATTTAAAGGCGCACAGACGTTTCACAGTGAGATTCGTTTCCTTACGTGTGATTAGTTATTTTGGCCACATGATGGCAGTGTGGGGAAAGATTTAGTCAAGTGGATTGGTACGCTTTACATTGTATATTCGTGTCAAAGGCGTGTAAGGCTCACTTTGTCGCCATTCCGGGAGCATGTTTGTAAGTCTGATTGGTTCTTAAGTCGGGAACTACTTGTATATGCAAAGTTTTATAGGAACTCCTGCTGATGTTAAGATAAGGCTTTTCTAATTATCTTCTTCTTCTCATGTGTTCATACAATCAGGTCCTGGAGGCCTGGGTGGCTCGGTGCATTACGCTACTATGGCTCGTTCTGCTATCAGACCAGCCAGCCTCAACCTCAATCGTTCCCGTAGCCTTAGCAACAGTAACCCTGACATCTCTGGCACCCCGACCTCTCCGGATGACGAAGTTCGTTCCATTATCGGCACTAAGGTAGGAACGTTCATTTCTTTTTAATGAGTGAGCTTGATCAATTTAAACTCAACTTATACAGTATCCAAGTGTATATTGTGCTCTTTATAACACAATGTAATCGCACATTCTACTGGACTGCCTGCATTTTTATTAGCTTCCTAACATCGGCCTGTCCGTATCATGTGACAGAGATTTACAAAGTGCATTTGGTAGGCATCACAGTTCATAACTTACCTCAGTGGCACTTTATGGCTGTGTGAGCTGATTTTATTAACAAGCATACAGGGAATGCCTTAAATCCTGCTCCGGATGAATCAGGGCATGGAGTGTCTCTATAGAAGGCCATAGATTCTACGGGAAGTGCTGACTAAACCGTTAGCATTTCTCAGTGCAGTTACAGTTTAACCCTGTAGTTCACTTATACAGCAAACATCTGCTGGAACATCGCATCTATATAACTGCTGTATAATTAGCCTAGAATAAAATGGAAAAATATAGCAGTGATGTGCAGTGAGGGATTGAAAATCGGATGCAAACCTCCCTTCCCATGCAGAAAGTGAGGACAGAAAAACAAGATAAAATCTCTGTTACAGAGAAGACAACTTTTAATATTTTTCTTTGGAATGGCAAGATAAGACGCCAGTCTAATTTTGTGTGATGCCCAAGTCTTGTTCATTCATGCTCTGCTTTTATCCTCTTAGGTCCACAGATGATGTGGTGGTGATGTGTTTTTTCTAAATGCTGTGTTCCAGTTTTGTGTTAGCCATGAATAGCATAATTCAGCTTGCCTAACGTCTAACGAAATTCGGACAGCCATAAAATTAGAATAATCTAACTTATTTCTCTGCATTGTTGACTTTGAATTTGAATCTGTTTCTTTTCCCTAACTAAACCTTTAATCCTGTTTAATTGCTTAAGTTCTAACCCTTACCTACTTTCTGAAAACGCTCCGTGTTAGATGTTTGAAGTGCTGACTTGAACTGACAGACCTGTATCCCTTTTGTTTACCCATGGCATTGACCTGTAAATTTTGACCTGTCACTGTTCCCTTGCTTGCTTGCTTCTGCCCGTGACACCTTTGCTTCCCTCCCCCTTGGCTCGCAGGGCTTAGATCGCTCCAACTCCTGGGTGCACACTATGGGCTGCAAGAGCGGCCCCTGGGGGACCAGCCCTGGCTCGGCTTCCGATACTGTGCAGGTCATTGAAAAACAAATCCAACCCCTTTTAAACTAAAAGATAAAGTATCGCCTCACATACCTGTCTGACACACAAAAAATTACATCGGCATTTGTTTATTTTAATTTTAATTTTTTTATGGTTTTATGTCCTCCAGCCCCCCGTATTCACAGATCCTGTGGGTTAAATCCAGCACACAGCCCTCAACCACCAGCCTGGTAAAAAAAAAAAAAACTGAATCTCACAAGCCTTTCACACTGATTGTGTGCTGTGTGCGCAGCCATGCGTACCCCTACAAGTCTGATATGGTAGTAGTCTCGTGTCGCAAAACCATACACTTTGATGTCTATAATCTATATAGGACATCAAGAAACACCAACTGGAGATAAAAAAGCATCTCTAAGAGTGTGAATGCTTTTGAGATTCAGAATCTCTTTTACCAGGCTACTTCATATAGTGAGAATGAAAGCATTAAATAGTTAATAATTAAGATATTTCAAAGTGGTTGCAAGTTGTGCTTCAAATTGTCATTTTGAACTTTTATTGTAGGCCCTATTGTAGACCCTTTATGGTTAAAATCAATATTAAGAAGCGCTGCATAGTTTATTCGTTTATATACGCTGCCTGGCCAAAAGTAAGCAAATAGGTAAGAGCCTTCCATTGAGTAATTATGATTAAGTATTTGTGCCCAAAAATGAGGTCAGCTGACTACCTGAATATATTAAATGACCAGGTTTCTCCATCAATGGATGTTTTTCTTTACTGATGGCATGGCCTTATTCCAACATAACAATGCCAGGATTTATCAGGCTCAAATTGTGAAAGAGTGGTTGAGGAAGCATGAGAAAACATTTTCACACATGAAATGACAACCACAGACTTTAACTCCATCGAGAATCTTTGGGATGTGCCAGAGAGAACTTGACGCAACGATTCGACTCTCCCATCATCTTTATCATGAAAATCATCAATATAAGATCTTGGAGAGAACTTAGTGTGGTCTGATCAGAAATAATGTTGCATAACCTTATCGAAACCATAATGAAAACAAAATAAGCCATATGGTGTTCCAAGGAAATATTGACATGAGACTTAAAAAAAATGTTTTTTTTAAACTAGGCAGTGTCTCTTGCCCATTTGTTGTCGGTTATCTATTGTCAGTTAGGGTACATGACCTGAAAACTCTTAGTTAACAAAACTTTTTTCTGAACAAATGTTTTTAAACTCTCCATCTAGTTTTGGTTAAAAAAAATTAATAAATAAAATAAAAAT
The DNA here is from genome assembly GCA_011419295.1 of Clarias macrocephalus. Lineage (NCBI taxonomy): Eukaryota > Metazoa > Chordata > Actinopteri > Siluriformes > Clariidae > Clarias > Clarias macrocephalus. The sequence continues at coordinate 11,863 of JAAGKR010005555.1, forward strand.
TGATATAGAATGCAATAATATAATAATAAATTATTTCAATAAAAGTCATGTGACCTGGATAAATCCAATCAGAGCACCTGCTACTGAAGCCTCATTGCTTAGTTAGAAACCAGAATTATGAGAAACTTTTTCGAGAAAAGTGTCCTAACACTAATTACAAGCATATATTTATGATCAGCTAGTGACCAGTTCCTCAGTCTTGGAAAGCAAATAAATCTATTACAATACTATAGATTATATAGACTACCAAGCCTATGATTATTGCTGATCAGCACTGTGTTAGCAAGGTGAACGCGAGGTTGTCCGAGACAAAGCTGTTGCCAGACGTTGCTGCTGGACAATCACTGCAGAGCAGAGAAGGCACTCTGTAATACTTGGCTGTGGAGAGTCAATTTCTCCGTTTTTTTTTTTTTTTCTGGATATTTGATGAACCTGTTCAGAAGGACGCAAAAGTCAGGCTTTAATCTGGGGCCGGATAAAATTACTATGAATTGATGTGTTGATCCCGGTTCAGGTTAATTGACTGAAGTTCTAATAAAAACAGTGGTTGAGCGGTTCATCCATTTCAGCCGTTCTCTTCGTTCATAAGTTTTTCCATTTTTCTTTCATTAATTTCCACTACTAAAAACTCCCTCTTCATGATCTCTTTCTACATTGCCTTCATCTCGCTGTGACCACTGCATGGCCATAAAAGCGCTAATACAACTTTCTCTCACTGCAGCATGTTATGAGATGCTGCATGCAAATTGTGTGTGTGTGTGTGTGTGTGTGTGTGTGTGTGTGTGTGTGTGTGTGTGTGTGTGTGTGTCCGTTGCGCCCGTGTGTGTGTGTCTCTCCACGCACATGTTTGTGCATCCTGTGAGATTTAGTTCATTACAGTTGCTCATAGTTTATTTGTCTCATCTGTTGCATAGAAATTCTAAAACCTATTTGTTACTGTATAATATGATAAAGCTAAATAATCAATAATACAGAGTATAAATGTGAGTATACTGTCTTACTGGGCAGTACTATTCTTACTCTTTTTTTTTTTTTTTTTTTGCATTATTATTATTATTAGTAGTAGTAGTATAACCATACGTATTACTGTAATTAGTTTTACTTTATCATTATATTCCTATTACTATTGTTACCAGCATACAGTATGACAGTCCATGCTGCTTTAACGAGGTTTGGTTTCATTTGTGTGTGTCGTGTGTGTGCGCGTGTGAGTAGTTTTGTCTATCTGACTAGCAGATGGCACCACACACTCCTGTCCTTCACACTAATCTGTTGTCACCCTTCCATTCATCCCCACCCATAGGCCATGGAGCGCAGTGGCAATCGCATGTCATCGCACACTGAGAGCGCCAGTTTCTTGCAAACTTTAACAGGACGCTTGCCGACCAAAAAGGTAGAGACCCGACATGGTGGGGGAGGAGCCCCAGCCGTCTCCTCGACCGCTCCCTTCGTCTGTGTCTTGTCTGTGGCTCTTGATTGGGTGGTGTTTGGTGTGGTGCTTGTGGTCTTGTTGGGATGCTGATTGTGTGTCTCGTTGTGAATGCTGTGTGGTGATGGAATGACAAAAGACCTCTGCTGTCTGGCGAAACCAAATGTATGTTTTGTTCTGAATTAATCCAGGGGTTTGTTTTTGCAGCAGCCGAAGGGATTATGTCAAAGGCCTGTTTCAAATTGTATAGTAGTGTTATGATGCACAGTAACGAGGGGTGATATATTGTCTCTCTGGCATGTGTGTTTGTGGTGGATGGCTGGTACTGTAGCTGATGGCGATTTAATACTCTGCTGGTGTTCCATAGCTCTTCCATGAGGAACTGGCACTGCAGTGGGTGGTGAGCAGTGGCAGTGTGAGAGAAGGAGCTCTTCAACAGGCCTGGTTCTTCTTTGAGCTCATGGTAAGAGTTAATATAATGGGCGTTAATAAGTGGTGAAATGATGATCATGTGATTTTGGCCATGATTTAATAAAAATATTTAAGTTTTATTGCATTTAATTATTTTGAAATAACATGGGATGCTTTTATGTCAAGGAATCCAATCATACTGTGTAGTATTACTAGCCTGTCTTCCTTCATATAAATACATTTATGACTTAAATTTATGAATAAATTGAAATAACATTTTTTTTTCTTTTACCTGCTATTTCTATATAAAAGAGTCTCCTTCAATTTATAAATATACATTTTTCATTATTTCTGCATGGTCGATTTGATTAAATTGGGATTTGTACTGTACATGGAAAAGTAATGCACAGTTTGTCACGTTTAATTAAGTACATCTAAGTAATTGAATAATCTAACAACTATAACCACAATTAAAATAGGATTCAATATGAAGCACGATGCTCTTCTTAGAAGATGTATTGCACATTAAAAATGAGCAGATTTTTTTTTTTGTCTTAGTTATTGGCCCCCCTGTTTTATTTCTTAGATTATTTCATTATGCTGCTTACCAGGAGAATTAGAAAGTGTTTGATTTTTCTTTTTGTAAAGTAGTTTTATGTGAGGCGGCACGGTGGTGTAGTGGTTAGCACTGTCGCCGGGTTCGATTCCCGTCTCTGTGTGCATGGAGTTTGCATGTTCTCCCCGTGCTTGGTGGGTTTCCTCCGGGTTCTCCAGTTTCCTCCCATAGTCCAAAGACATGTAGGTTAGGCTAATTGGCGTTCCCAAATTGCCCGTAGTGTGTGAATGAGTGAGTGTATGTATGTGTGTGTGTGTGTGTCTGTGCCCTGCGATGGATTGGCACCCTGTCCAGGGTGTACCGTGCCATGTGCCCTAAGTCTCCTGGGATAGGCTCCAGGCCCCCCATGACCCTGAATACAGGATTAAGCGGTATAGATGATGAGTGAGTGAGTTTTATGTGAACTTAAACCTGCTGCATTGGTGCTTTTAGGTCAAAAGTATAATCCATCACTTGTACTTCACTGACCGACTGGAGTCTCCCAGGAAAAACCGCTTTCCTGAGCGCTTCATGGACGACATCACAGCTCTGGTTAGCACTATTGCAGGGGACATAGTCTCACGCTTCCAAAAGGTAACAGAGTCTGCTATTACATCAGCTAATACTTGAGGTTTTCTTTTATTTTTCATAGTTGAAGTGTTTATTTATTTATTTAGATTTTGTTATAGTTCTATACAAACTCAGCAAATAATTTGCTACCACACAGGATGCTTTGCTGCCTGCCAATGTGTAAATAGTTTAGAGTGCAGCACCTTAGGACATTTGTTTGAAATGGCACTGAAGAACTGGATGGTGTGCATGTTTTTCACCTGTTCATCTGTGGTGCAAGCAAATATGGACGCCCCGCTTGTGATTTGCACGAAAGAAGAGCAGTGTGCAGTGATTTAGTTTTTTTGTGGTCAAACAACTCATGAAAGGGCATAAACAAAAGTGTTTGGATATCTGCAAACAAAATTTGGTCTGATACTCTAAGGAAGGTGAAGTTTTCTTAAAGAGAATAATTAATGGTGATGAGACATGGATTAATCACTACGCGCCAAAAAGTAAATGGTGTTTACGGAATGGAAGGATCAATCACCGAGCAAGAAAAAGTTCAAGTCAACCATCGGCTGGAAAATTTATGCTGTCAGTTTTCCAGGATTTGCGAGAGTCAATATTGTAACATTATCAGGGAAAAGGTTCAACAATCAACAGTGCCTGTCTGCTTATTGAAGAGCTGAAGCCTAAACTTCGGGATTTAGGCTTGTGCAGGGTACAAAGGAATTTATTTTTTTACTTGAGAATATTTGCAGTCAACATGTTCTGTTTGTGCTATGATAGGATCTGGAGTTGGTGGAGAGGCTAAACACAAGCTTGGCCTTTTTCCTTAATGACCTGCTGTCTGTCATGGACAGGGGCTTTGTCTTTAGCCTTATCAAGACATACTGGAAACAGGTATGCTTATTATAATTTTTAAATTTTTTTTTGTAGTCTGTTTCCCTATGTGATTCAATGCTGACATGAAAAAATAATTGAAAATATTTATGGTCAATTTGAAATTACAACCTCAATTGTGAATGCTTTCCTCGGCAGGTGTCCACTAAGCTGTACGCTCTGCAGAACCCAACGCTGGAGTCCCTGAGGCTCGACTTCCTCAGGATCGTGTGTAGCCACGAGCACTATGTCACGCTGAACCTGCCCTGCAGTCTGCTCACTCCTCCAGCCTCCCCCTCTCCCTCTGTTTCTTCTGCCACCTCGCAGGTAACACGGCCACAGCATGATTCAGATCCTATGAATTTTTCTTAACCATATAATTAACAGCAGCACACTAAAGCACACTAATGGAAAACTGATTGAAGAACAAAATCAGAGAAGAATCTGAAAAGATTTTAAGAGAAACAGCTCAGATCTCTGCATTACTCCGTCTGAAAGATTTAACTAATCAGTATTTTTTTCCCCATCTTTGACAATAATTATGTACCAAACACAAAGATGTAAAAGTATGTAATGGCTCTGTCTCTCTGTTTTCATCTTTCTCAGAGTTCTGGCTTCTCCACCCACGTGCAGGACCAGAAGATCGCTAATATGTTTGAATTGTCCGTACCCTTTAGAGAACAGCATTACCTGGCTGGTTTGGTTCTAACAGAACTTGCTGTTATTCTGGACCCAGAGGCTGATGGGTCAGTACACTGGTGTGTGTCTCATCTTGCCTCATCTCACTTCATCTCTGTGCTTTACATCTTGTCTGATGTCTGTAAACATGTTGTGCACATCTCAGTAACTCATCACTGTTTTAATATTATTATTATTATTATTTAACACTGCCACTGTCCATATCCAATAACAGATAAACTTATAAGGAGTAATAACGTCTATATCTATTTGCAGATAAACTTATAAGGAAGGGAGCTTTTAGTAATGCCCTTATTGTGATCGTTATTTAAAAAAAAAAAAAATTTTTTTTTTTTTTTTAACAACACCCAAATCTTTGACATTTTAATATATGTCGTTGCTATTCTTCGCGGCTCAATACCTCCTTCTCCCCAGAAATGGCTTGCAGTTATTTTTCTAAGCGATTGGACTGATGTTTCCGAGATATCCGACCGAAAAACAGCATAGTCACTTGCACGTCTATGCAAGAGATCAGGTTACTGATGCAGAGCGAGCTGTTGTTAAAACAGCCAGGGTAAACCACACCCATTCTACTCGCACACACACTCGCACACCCAGGATAGGTGAATGGCCTTATCTCAGCAACCCTATGGCCAAGCATGGACCCATTTTCACAGTTTTGACCCGGAAAAGGGATGCATCCGTGTGCCCTATTTTATGGTTTCTCCAGGAATTGTTCAAGTTCGATTCTGAAATTTATGCAAACAGGGTCATGGTCACATCAGGCGTCTGAAACAGTTTTGTTAAACAGGATAGAACAGCATGTAAAGCATAAAATGAATAATAAAAAGACTGTACTATACAATGGCAGAGGTGTTCCTGTCTTTCCGAAAGAGTTTTTAATAGTTTATTTTGTCATTGTTTAAAAATCAGTGAACATCCAAAAAGGCAAATCATGTGCACTTACTTTTGTTTTGTGTTGCTGAAGCTGACTATATCGTATTACATTGTAAAAAGCTGTAATATACTGATTTGTCAATTTGTGTCTATTACTGTTGACTAAAATGGATAACTTTTACTCTTGTCTTTGCATGTAGGATGTTTGGCCTGCATAAGAAGGTGATCAGTGTGGTCCATAACCTCTTGTCCAGTCATGACTCTGACCCACGCTACGCTGACCCTGAGGTTAAAGCCAGGGTTGCCATGCTCTACCTACCTCTCATTGGCATCGTCATGGAGACCCTGCCTCAGCTCCATGACTTCACAGGTACGTTCTTATTGAGTCTTCTTGTCAGTGTGTTCATGGAATGTGTTTACAAGCTCGCACCATTTAAAGTTATACGAGATGACGTGGTCACAGATATGACTGGTAGGATTATTTTGACCATGTTATTGTGATTTTGGTATGTCCTTTTACAGAGTCTCATAACCAGTGGGGTCGTCTTGGAGTAGATGAACAGGAAACTGAAGGCAATAGCATGATCAGTCAGAGCGTAGCCATGGCAATCGCAGGGACCTCTGTCCCTCAGATGTCGCGTCCCAGTAGCTTCCTTCTTAACCCACAGGTATGTGATTATACTGTAACCTTGTGAGAAAGCGTGTGAGAGGAGCTTTAACTGACTTGTTTTATCTTGTCTTTGATTATTATGCTATAACAGAGTATTTTATTCCTTTTATACCAGAGCATTTTACCGTTCATTTATTAAATAATGCTTTTTCCATTTATCAGTCATGTTTACCCAACATTGTTAACAGTGCTAACACTTGTTGAACTGTGATGTTAAATATTTCATCACAGCACAGTTTACCATATGAACAGTTGCACCCAATTTTTAAAAGTATGTTTATGTAGAACGTTCTCAGACAAGTCCCCGTTAATTAGATCTTGATGTAGAAATGATAACTTATTGCAAGATGTACATTCATTTAAACCAGTAACGTAATCTTGAAGACTTGATTATTGTCAGAGCTGCTGTATAAGAAACTAATAAACACTTTCTGACCCAGATCAAGAATTCAACAGCTCTTTTCTCATCTAAAATTTTGTATAATTTCCTCATTTTTTTTTCATTTTAACATGCCAAAAATATAGACTTAATAATTAGTAAATTTTCAGCCACTATAGAATAAAGAAAAATAAAAATAAAAATTCTGCCTGATGTCTGTCTGTCTCTCTCTCTCTCTCTCTCTCTCTCTCTCTCTCTCTCTCTCTCTCTCTCTCGCTCCCCCCCAGGCCACCCGTCAGCATGGCACCTTCTCCCCTGAGTCCAGTCGCAGTCTGCTCATCTGTCTTCTGTGGGTGCTGAAGAACGCAGACGAGCTGGTGCTGCAGAAGTGGTTCACTGACCTGTCTGTATCTCAGCTCAACCGCCTGCTGGACATGCTCTACCTCTGCGTATCCTGCTTCGAGTACAAGGTCTCAGCAACAGTAAAACGCAAAATATTTGCAACATGTTTTATTTAATAAAAAATATTAATTTTGGTTGTAATTTTTGGGTTGTAATTTTCAGTTTACTTTGTGTCAATAATTAATAACAATAAATTGAATTAACCATCTTCTTTTTCTGTTCATCTCACCTCATCAAAAAGGCCCATTTTCTATTCATGCAGGGAAAGAAGGCGTTTGAGCGCATGAACAGTCTGACCTTTAAGAAGTCTAAAGATATGAAGGCCAAGCTGGAGGAGGCCATCTTGGGCAGTATCGGAGCCAGGCAGGAGATGGTGCGGCGCAGTCGAGGACAGTTAGGTTAGTGCTAGAACGAAGGCATTGAGAAAGGGTCTGATTAAGTAATATGCAATCAGATCATCTCCTCTAACAAAATAAATAAATAAATAAATAAAAACATTTATCTAAAATGTGACATTTTTCGCTAAAAAGTCTGATTAGATTTCACTTTTTAATCTTATATTAGGGCTGTAGTGATTAGAAATAACCGAGATATTTTCTAGTTTGCATTTTTGGGTCATGTCGTATCTGTAAACCTCTTGCGAATGGGGATTATTTTTCCTCATTCTTATTAAAAAGCACAAATTACTAAATTGGTCAGACTCCCTGTTAATATTGATCTGTGGTGGTGATACAAGTGTGCATCAACTACTCTTAAAGTCTGAGCTTTAAGTCCGGCATAAATCTCTGCCTGCCACTTTTTCAATGTTTTTATTATTATTATTTTTTATTTTTATAAAACCTAACTTTAGAGCTATTTCTGGATTAAAGTGGGATAAAACACTTCATAGCCAGAATGTTAACGCGTCATCTCAGTCAACAAATTAAGTGATTAGCATGTTAATTTCACACACAGCACAAATATTACCAGACTTAAGTGAAATTTTAGTGTGCCATTGTTATACCAACACATTCTACTTGTGCTTGCACTAAAAATACAGCTAAATATGTTCACACGGCATTTTTTGTAAACCTGAAGCTTTACTCTCTTTCAGAGCGTAGTCCCTCTGGCAGTGCGTATGGCAGCCAAGAGAATCTGCGCTGGAGGAAAGACATGACTCACTGGCGCCAGAACAGTGAAAAGATGGACAAGTATGATCACTCAAAACTTCTTTTGAAGTTCTTTTTACTATAAATTACAAACCATTCATTTTTTTTACATTAGATTTTTTTTCCAAATAATATAATCCTGATTAGTCACATTCTATCTACATAACATAAAGCAAAAAAAGAAAGTTAGACAAAAATTTTAAGGTATTTGATTCATGTTGATTAAAGATTTTCATCTGACTCACCTCTGTAGTTATCTGTACAACCGCTGTTAAAGAAATTTAATACGATACATAGGCTATGTTCATATTACAAGCCACATTGCCCAGTTCTGATTGTTTGGTCAGATCGAATTTGCATGTCATGACTGTTCACTTTTCATATTGTTCATAAGAGTTTTGTGAACGTGTATCGAATATGTATCTGATCCAGGATCACATACTAAAGTGACTCCGCTCCAAGCTGAAAAACATCAGATTTAGTCGTATAGATCGCCATAAAAAATCTCATCTGTGTGACATTATTATCTTTTATTACTTGTGTAACGGTGGAGATGGTTATTCTGGTTAGTAACAGTATACATTTTTTATGCATTTTTTTATTAATTAATAACCATGTCCCACCTGTGTCCCTTTTAGTACAGAAACCTTTACACATTGTCGTCCCTTAACTGTTTTGATGTGGAATAACTCGTCCATTTGATCTTGTTCTTTCATTTACTGTGTGTCTAGGGGCCACAGATCAGTCAGGTATTGTAAAACTGAAGTGTGACCTAAATAACCTCCCTCTGCTAACCACCTCGAGTATAAGAATCGATCCCCCCTTTTCCCTGCCTCCTTGCTCTTCTTGCCTTCTGCTTAGTGCTCTGGTTGAAGCTAGACTGCTGTGTCTTTGTGACTGGGATTGCTCTGTGACTGGGTGTGCGTGTGTTCACTTGGCAAGGAGGAAATGGGTGGCTGCTTGGTGATGTGATTGTAATTGTTTACGGTATAGCAAACAAATGTATGGATAGATTCTCAGCCTTAATTTCACTAAAAGCCTTTAATTTTTAGATTACGTTAAAGGGTGAAATTCTTGTGTGCAGAGAACCAACAACATTACAGTGAAGGCTTTTAAGAATTAGAAAGATTCAAGACAAAAATTAAAATCTGCCAAATCCAAAACAAAATGTTTTTGTGCTATAACTTAGCATAAATTCCTATATTGATATAAATTCCTATATTAATATAAAGTGTTTCATTTTGGTCTTGATTGAATATCAAGCAATTTGTTAAAGAAAACGTGTGTGAGTTTTTTGGGGTGGGGGTATTCCCTAAATCTGATTTCCTGGCTAATTTTTAGATTCATAATTGTGTGTAACATTAAAATGATCAGGCCCTTCAGGTCATTTCTTTTTTTTCTTTTTTTTTTCTTCTTTTTCTTTCTTTTTTTTATTTTTTTATTTTATCTAAATTGGCAAATCTAAAGCTTTGAATTGGAAAAGCAACAGTCAGAAAGCTATGAACATGCTTTAATAGTGAAAGATAACATTGACCACCTCTAATATTATATTTTTAATGTATTATTAAAACATACTGTACAGAAACTAAGGTCTAGATCCCTAATGAGCAGGCCAGACAGAACAGTGATATAGAACTGATTCAGCAGAAAAGGAGATTTTGAATAACCAGATTTAAAGAAAAAAACATCTTGGTGACACTGGATAGTGGTTATAAATCATTACAGTAATAAAGCAAACAGTATATTACACCTAATCTGCTGTATGTAGTTTGCATATTGCATTTTAATTTCACCCCGTGTATACTCATGTCTGATTGGTCAGGATATGTTATAATATGTTGGTATTATAGGAACAAGTTACACAGGCCCTTACATTGTGCATGCTTTGTAACAATCTAAAGTAAAGCTGAACAGAGATACAAGAGGGTCTTAATAACACAAAAGAAAAAGAGAGACTGTGAGGGAATTAAAGTTTTATAGCTGCTATAAATTTAGTGGTAAGAACTCATTTGTTTTGAGGATAAGATATAAAAGATGTATTGTTCTGGCAAATTGCTGTGGTATGAAGTAAACGAAAAAAGGTTTGTGCTTTTATTGGAAAATAAAACAGTGACACCACCGTAACTTTTTTTTTTCATATAAAGCATTTCTTTCATGGAACTTAAATTCCATAAGCATTTGTTTTGGATTTTAGCCTGATTGTTTTCTCAAATTCCTGCGCACATAAATAACTCATTGTTCGTCCCTCGTGTCTTAATGTGTTCTACTCACTGCTGTCTACCCGTATCACTAACCCCAGTTTCTTTATTATAAGCCAATGTTAATTACTGGACTCCAAATTCAGCTTCCAGTGTCCAATATTAGCCTGATTTGATTAATAGATAATTTTTTCTGCAAACCCTACCCTTGTATCTGTGGTCCACCATGGATGTGATGTGCATCCATGTGTGCTTTTTCTGGATTGCTCCTGTGCTAGGGTGGCTTGGTTGGGTTCTGGCTCTCCCTTTGCTGTGTTGGGATTTTTGTGCTGTTGAAGTACTGTATGTGTGTGGCTTGTTTTAACTGAGCGGTGTGCTGTGCAGGTTTAAGGAATGCCCTCAGCGCAGTAGGAGGAGCCAGGAAGCCTTGTTAGATAGGTTTGTAAGCTTAGATAAATCGCATAAACCACCACCATCCCCCTAGACTCAATGTACAACATTATACAACAATGGAAGAACCCTGAACAGTATTTTGTATCTGTATTACCCATGCATAAGTACAAGTATGTTTTTTGTGTCAATGGATTCAAATACAGAGTGACCTTGAATGCTTGCATAGGATGATTTGCCATTTAAGGGGTCCTTGCCTTTTCTTCCCAACACAGCATAAAACATTTCTTAATGCGTTCTCTGGTTTCGCCCTTTTCCAGAACCAGGGCAGAGCTGGAACACGAGGCACTGATAGATGGCAATCTGGCAACCGAGGCCAACCTCATCATTCTCGACACTCTGGAAATCATAGTGCAGGTAAATATTAAAAGCACACAAAGCTAGATTTAGGGTCCCAATTTATTGAGCTGTATTAATTAAAAGTAATAACTACGCTTCGTATAGACCGTTTCTGTGACCGAGTCAAAGGAGAGCATTCTCGGAGGAGTCCTCAAGGTTCTACTTCACAGTATGGCGTGCAACCAGAGCGCCCTCTATCTTCAGCACTGCTTCGCAACACAAAGAGCTCTCGTCTCAAAGGTGAGCACAGGTTTGTTGATAAAATATTGTAAATGCCGCTATCTGCGTACTACTATTGCTCTGTTGGGTTGTGTGTTTTTAGTTCCCAGAGCTGTTGTTTGAGGAAGAGACAGAGCAGTGTGCTGATCTGTGTCTGCGTCTGCTGCGGAACTGCAGTAGTAGCATCGGTACCATTAGGTCACACGCCAGCGCCTCACTCTACCTGCTGATGAGACAGAACTTTGAGATTGGGAATGTGAGTTGGACAAGTTTTTTTTGTTCGGTCTTGAAAAATTCTTCAGCTTGTCTTAGAACGTGGCTAATTAATATGAATTTGTCTGTGTCCTTCAGAACTTTGCCAGAGTAAAAATGCAAGTGACCATGTCTCTGTCATCCTTGGTTGGCACATCTCAAAACTTTAACGAGGAATTTCTGAGACGTTCGCTCAAAACAATCCTGACGTATGCCGAGGAGGACCTGGAGCTTCGCGAGACTACATTCCCTGACCAAGTCAGTCCTTAAAATAAATCTTTTGCTAAAGAATGTAGTACTTCTGGTCAATCGATTTGCAACCATCTAAAAAAAAAAGTTGAAAAGAATTCTTGTTGAATACCTGTGGACAAAAGTGTCTTCACAAAGTACTATGACTAGACAAACAGAAAAACCCTCAAGATCCCGAAGCTTATAGCCCAAAAAGTTAATAGATATCCGGCACCATAGTGGGAATCTGTCAAGTACGAATTGGCACCCATTTGACCCCCAAGAACAAAAAAAATGTTTTGGGAATGTATCTCTGAAGTGAATTATTACTTTTATTGTGATGTTAGAATTACAATCCAGACTTGCTTCGTGAATAATATGCTTTTGTGTTTTTTAGGTTCAGGACCTGGTGTTTAATCTCCATATGATTTTATCAGACACAGTGAAGATGAAGGAACATCAAGAGGATCCCGAGATGCTTATTGACCTGATGTACAGGTCAGATTGCTAGCATATTTGTTTTGCTTTTCATTTTGATATGGAACTTGTTCGGGTTCTTGGAGGAGCTTCAAATTCTAGATTAATTTTTTCATGCACAAATGATCACATTGGTGATGATGCAGATGTTTTCATGTATGGGTTACAGAATAGCCAAGGGGTATCAGACTTCCCCGGATTTAAGGCTGACCTGGCTACAGAACATGGCAGGGAAGCACTCGGAGAGGAATAACCATGCGGAGGCGGCACAGTGTCTGGTCCACAGCGCCGCCCTGGTGGCTGAATATCTCAGCATGCTGGAAGATCGCAAATACCTGCCTGTGGGCTGCGTCACCTTCCAGGTAGTTATTCTGACCTGAGAGTTTTTCGTTAGTCATGGCGCTTTTCTTCAAACAGATTGTTTCAGTAGTGGTTTTCCCTCTGTCCTGTGACAGAATATCTCATCCAACGTACTGGAGGAGTCTGCTGTATCTGATGATGTCGTGTCTCCAGATGAGGAGGGTATCTGTTCGGGGAAATATTTCACAGAGGCTGGTCTGGTGGGACTGTTGGAGCAAGCTGCTGCCTCCTTCTCTATGGTGAGGAAGTGCATTTGACAAAGTAAACTTTTTTTTTTTTTTTTCCCCTCTCAACTGCCAGGACATGTTTTATGTGCAGTACTGTGAGAATTTAAAATGTAATTGCAGCAGGGCTGAAGAGAAAAAAACTAAATGCGTAACAAATCGTTGATAATGAATTTAGAAATTAGGAATTTACATAGAAAACATAGAATACTCGTATCCTTCATCCCTTGGTGTGTTAACTCTGTCCTGGGTATCATTAAATAAGTGACCTTGTTTTCACTCCTGGTCTGCAGGCTGGCATGTACGAGGCCGTGAACGAAGTCTACAAGGTGCTCATCCCTATTCATGAAGCTAATAGGGATGCCAAGAAGCTGGCCACCATTCATGGTAAACTCCAAGAGGCCTTTGGCAAAATTGTGCACCAGGTAAATGCTCACGCCGCTCGGTATCAGTGCCGTCCTCTCGGAGTCGGGTCATTGTCCTCGTCGGTTATTTCAGTTTAAAACAACAGGACTTTGCTTTCAAATATCATCAAAAACATCTCAGCAAAGTCAGAGTAGAAATTAAGTCTTGTTTATTCATTGTATGTGCACACCCGTGCTTGCAGACGTGTTCGTGCTGTCATGTACACATTGTCTTGCATGGTACTGGGTACATAAATGTTTTTGTAGTAGTTGACTAAGGTGTGTTTTTATGTCTAGGGGTATTGCAATACTGTATTGTATACTTTTTAAACAGGGCAGTCGCGTGGAGATGTACTGTAAACACACATTCACATGCCTGTCTCTTCCACCAGCACACACATTAACACAATCATTGTCAGCCCTATGCAAGGGGCTTTGCATGTGTTGGGACAGAATCAAGGTTTCTGATGAGAAGATGGAGGTCCGTTAGGTCTTGCATGCCAAACAGCAACATTTATGGGGTTATAAATGTGTAGTACAAAAGGGGTGGACAAATGATAAATGCATTAACTAATCCACTCAGCAAGTGTAAACTCCAGCCTTTCTGCTTTGATTCGGTTGCCCGGAAAGTAGGTTAAAAAGTGGAGCCTGTGTGACATACAAACAAGAAGTGAACAGATTATGAAATATGGTTTTTGTTCTCTATTGATAAAGTTTCTAATATAGAACATTATCTAGTTGTTCATCAAGTTGTTGCACATTAAAAGTTGTTGGCGAACATGTAATTTCATAAACGTTCCTTTTTGTTTCATAATTACAAATCTTGTTTGAGCCTGACAAGCCAAACAAGATTGAGCCTGTTTAGCTTTTTGTCTACAAATCTTTAACCTTGAGGTGAGGTGTTGTGCAAAATACAACAACTTTGCACTGTAGAAAAATATATATAATTGTTATTGACCTTGTACTTATATCCTCTTTCTTAACATTATTTTTAAGCTGTTTTATTTGACACTTCACTTCAGGCCCACTTCAGACTTTACAGGTCTATTACTAATAGTAAACGTCACTGGATATTGTGGCAGTGATGTATAAAGTTTAAAACCTTGAATACACAAGCATCTTACAAACCAAAGTTTTCACCGTCAGGAAGGGTAGGGTTTATTTAGGAGGAGGGGGGGGGGGGGGATGGTCTGAACACACAGACTAGTGATATTTGTCCACCCCTGAGTACTGCATGCAATGTTCTGAAGGTCCTATGGGAAAGAATAATGGCTTCCCATAGTGCTGGGGAAAGTCCTGCTGAGCTTATAGAGGGTGTGACTGTGACCTGAGTGTGTGTGTTGATTTGTCCTATATTCTTTCTGTCACACAGAGCACTGGCTGGGAGGTAGGTGGTGAACCTCATGCTTAATGCTTGACCCACATGTGCAAGCGGTGGGCATTGATCCTAGCTCTCTCTGCTGTGAAATCGACCCATTAACCTTTTTTTATTGACTTTTTGTACTCAGTCCATCCTTTCATCTGTCCGTCTGTGGCGTGCAACCATGCCACACTTTGTCTTTCTCTTTTTCTCTACATTTATTTTTTTCGCTCACTCCTTGTTTTCTGAACAGAAGCAGTGTTAACATTGCTTGTTTCGGCAGGCCACATGCATGGGAGCCAGTGTGTGACACTAATGACGAGTTGTCAATGAATGCCTCACTTCATTTGCCTCATCTCTCTCCCTCATTCTTTCTGTCTTTCATCAGCACTGGCATCGATGTGACCTCACTACAGTCATCCTAAAGCACAGGGTTCGATTTATACCTGCTATGCAACAATGAAAATTAGGAACAAATGTAAATCTAAATAAAAAAAAAAAACCCACTTTTTTTCCTTTGGAATAAAATCACCACAAAGATTACTCTGAAATCCATCGGAACAATTTTTTTTGGTCTTTTCACTGACCTTGCTTTATTTAGAACTAAATCGACCCCTGAGTATTGATTTTTTTTTGTTTGTGTGTGAATTGCAATTAATCCATCATGGTCCACTGCATGACTTTTTGAGAGTTTGGCACGATGCTGTTTCCTCACTTAACAGGATGTTGGACGGTTCCTGAATCCCATCCCATACTCACTCAGCCCTTCCTGCTTTTTTTCTCGATCCCTCCCTCCATCCTCTATCCTGCATGTGTCCTGTTTTTTTTTTTTGCATTTTCCATTTTTTTAAGTATTAGTTTTAAGTATTGTTCCTGTTTTATTTTTCATTGATCTTTGCAACAAGTTCATGGTTCCCTGATTAAAATATGTTCTGTTTTCTCCTTTTTTATCCCCCTCCCTGGTTGCTGATCCCTCCTCTTCCCATTTTAATTATTATGTCTTGTGGTAAGTTGCTAGTTTGAGGCTTTATTTCTGTTGCTTCAATAGTGTGACGGATATATGTGGATATATAAGGTTGACAGAAGCATAGTAAATATCCTGGAATTCACTGTATAAAGTTCTAAAAACTGCATATCTGAAATGATGATCCTGTTTTGTTACATTGGCTCATTAACCAGCATTATTACAATATTATTGCATGATTGCCACGACCAGTGCTGTTCAAATCCAGTTCTGGAGGACCAGTATCCAGCACAGTTTGTTATTCACCAAAACTTAAACACACCCACTAAACCTGCTAATTAATATATTAGTTGAATCAGCTGTGTTTAAGCCAAGTCACCAAATTGTTTTGGATGCTGGCCCTCCAGTACTGGTTTTAAACAGCCCAGGCCTCAACATTTCCACATAGTTTTTGGTAAAATATAGCACTTTGCAAATGTCTTGAGTCACCCATCATTTCTTCATATTTTCCTTCCAAAAAAAAACAACCTTTTTGTATTTTTTAAAGTAACCTTAAATAGTTTTTCAGGCTTTCTAAAGTAATGTCTTTTTTGTCTCTTATTTTTGGCAAGTTTTTTGGTCTAATTTTCAGTTCATGTACTTGACCAGTTTTAGAGGGATTTTTTCAAGCATGAAGAAACATATAACTTGTGGCATGAACCAGTGAGAAACAGGTGCAGATCATGACGGATGATCAGGCCAGTGATTAGTATACTGGTGATGCTGAGTTGTTGAAACAGACGAGAGTGGAAATGAGGTCACTGCGGTGTTTGTTACATGAACAATGTTTAAATTGTATCATTCGGCGCTTTGCAGCCTGTCGCAGTAAAACACTTATTCCTATTTCTTTAGTTTAATTTTTACACTTTAATTTAATATGAAGAAACGAGGGTGACTCCAGACTTTAGTACAGTACTGTATATTTACCATATGTTTTCCACTGGAAATCTGTAACACCTAAGCATGCTGAATTGCTCCCCCATATCTGTCCTATCCAGCATCACTTCCCACATTTACTGTCCCTCTAAGTGCACAAGTGATAGACTCTGAAGATTCAGTTTCCATGAACCATGTCCTGTTACACAAATGTCCTTTTTGCAGCCTATAGTAATCTACCATTAGACTTCTCTATTTCATTATCCCTGTACTGGTACACAGTGCACTCTGAACGCATCACTGGTTTACATGTTCCTCCAATATCCATATTCTGAGGGTTAGTTTACTCTAACTGTTCTCAAGTCGTATAGGTGAATGTGCTCGACTTGGCATGCGTGTCAAGGGCAGTTTTAAAGTTCATCTAATTGTATGACATTATTTTGAAGGTGTATTTTTGTAAACTGCTATTGGAAATGAAGTTTCAACTTTTTATGTACAGTTGTGGCCAAACGTTTTGAGAATTACATAAATATTGGAAATTGGAAAAGTTGCTGCTTAAATTTTTATAATAGCAATTTGCATATACTCCAGAATGTTATGAAGAGTGATGAGATGAATTGCATAGTCCTTCTTTGCCATGAAAATTAACTTAAACCCGAAAAAAACTTTCCACTGCATTTCATTGCTGTCATTAAAGGACCTGCTGAGATCATTTCAGTAATCGTCTTGTTAACTCAGGTGAGAATGTTGACGAGCACAAGGCTGGAGATCATTATGTCAGGCTGATTGGGTTAGAATGGCAGACTTGACATGTTAAAAGGAGGGTGATGCTTGAAATCATTGTTCTTTCATTGTTAACC
>JAAGKR010005555.1:29175-50015 GCA_011419295.1 Clarias macrocephalus
AGAACAGAAAATAAGGAGAGATGGCAGTTAGGTATGGTCACAGTCAACATGTATAAGGTGAATGTATATTAGTGCAAAGTGCAAGCAGGGACTCCGGCAGGACTAACTATAACAGCATAACTAAAAGGGAGAGCCAGAAGGAAACACAAACATGAGGGCTCCCTGAGATGTAAAGCAACCAATCACCTCACCGTCAACAAACCTGAGTGAACAATGAGAGTGGGGAGGGCAGCATCTAAACATACCAGTTAACCAGAATACTCTACGTCCATGAGTCCCCCAGATCTGCTCCTTTACCTAAGGTTAATCTATTTACAAAAATGCTTGGCTAAATAAATAAGTTTTTAGCCTAGACTTAAACACTGAGACTGTGTCTGAGTCCCGAACATAAATAGGAAGACTATTCCATAACTTTGGGGCTTTGTAAGAAAAAGCTCTGCCCCCTGCTGTAGTTTTAATAATTCGTGGTAATGACAGGCAGCCTGCATTCTTTGATCGAAGTAGGCGTGGCGGATCTTAAGACACTAACAGTTCACTCAAAAAGAGTGGCGCGAGACCATTTAGGGCTTTAAATGTCAAAAGTAGTATCTTAAAATCGATGCGAAATTTCACCGGAAGCCGATGTAGTGTAGATAAGATAGGAGTGATGTGCTCGTATCTTCTGGTTCTAGTGAGGACCCTCGCTGCTGCATTCTGCACCAACTGAAGTTTGTTTATACACCTAGTTGAACAACCAGACAGTAAGGCGTTACAATAGTCCAACCTAGAGGTGATAAAGGCATGAACTAATTTTTCTGCATCATTTAGTGCCAATATGTTTCTTATCTTAGCAATATTTCTAAGGTGAAAGAATGCTATCCTGGTAATATTATCTACATGTTCTTCAAACGAAAGGCTGGAATCTATAATCACACCAAGGTCTTTTACTGTTGCACTTGATGGAACAGAAAGGCCATCTAAAGTTACAGTGTGATCAGAAAGCTTACTTCAAGCTACTTGTGGTCCTATGACCAGAACTTCTGTCCTATCAGGATTAAGCAGAAGAAAATTAATTAACATCCAAGCTGATCCTGAAGGAAGAGTGCCACTTTGAGAAGGTCAGAAATATGCTTTACACCTTAACAGTCCTAAGCGCTTCAGATAGCCGTGCATTATTAAGTCATAATTATGAGATAATCCCTGTGATTTTTTTTTCTTTTGGAAATGCAATGCGCTTCCGTACTAAAGCTAAGGGAGCCTATGTTCGATAAAGGAAAAAATGGCTGGAAGAAGGAGAGCAAATTTCAGCCTATTTTTTCAGGCTGGAAAAGTCAAATTATATGAATTCTTCTATTGAATGTATAGAATATTTGATAAACCTAAGGAAATAGCATTTTTTTGTTCTAACTTTTATAATAATTTGTATACCTCAAGATTTTGCGATAATTCAGAGAACTTTTTTTTTATCTGTTACTTCTAACAAAGTTATTTCAAGAGAAGATAATTCAGAAATCGACAGGCTATTAAGAGCTCAAAAGATAATAAAAGTCCAGGCAGTGATGGTTTAACATCTGAGTTGTATAAGATGTTTGCCGAAGACTTTCTTACCGAAAGTATTTGAAGAAAGATCTAGATCTAGAAGAACTTCCACTTACTGTGACACAAGGAATTATTACCTTAATACTCAAACCTAACAAAGACAAAGAATGTCTAGAAAATTGGAGACCAATTACTCTATTAAATAACGATTACAAAATTATGGCTTTAATTTTTGCAAAAAGAATTAAAGATGTCCTTAACTCTATTATAGATGAATCACAATCAGGTTTTATGGAAAAATTACACATTACAAATAATATAAGGTTAGTCCTGGATCTTTTAGATTATGAGGATCTCTTCTCTAATGACAGCTACTTGCTTTTTTTTTTTTTTTTTAGATTTCTACAAAGCTTTTGATTCTCTGGAACATAATTTCATCTTTCAAGCCCTTCCCAAGTTTGGGTTTGATGATTCATTTTGTAAAGCCTTTAGGAGTTTATATAAAAATAATAATAGTACTATTAAGTTAAAATTCGGAACCTCTCCAAGATTTACTTTGTCACGTGGAGTAAGACAAGGCTGTCCTATATCTCCATATTTATTTCTTATTGCCTGTAAAAGATCTTACTGTAAAAAAGTTACTTATTTAGGTAAGGTAATTAATAAAGACCAAAAACCAAGATGTAAACTAAATTTTGATCCTTTAATAATAAAAACCAAAAAAAAAATTTAATTCTTATTTACAGAGATCTATCTGTAACTATAAGAATTGGAGGAAGAATTTTACTTTCTAAAGCTAAAGGACTATCAAGACTTACTTACGCTGCTCTTTCCTTGGAAGTGGATAAAGGTACCTTAATAAATGCTGATATGTTAAACAATCTTGTTTGGAAAAATAAAACTGATTTCTGATTAGAAATCAGTTCTAATGAATCCACTAAAAAAGCGGGGACTGGAGTTTCTATATTTGACAAGTTTAAACAACACTGTTAAAATCAATTTGCTTAGGAATTTCATTAATAATCCCATCTCTCTCTGGAATGTTATCC
This sequence comes from Clarias macrocephalus, assembly GCA_011419295.1. Classification (NCBI taxonomy): domain Eukaryota; kingdom Metazoa; phylum Chordata; class Actinopteri; order Siluriformes; family Clariidae; genus Clarias; species Clarias macrocephalus. The sequence continues at coordinate 31,743 of JAAGKR010005555.1, forward strand.
CAAATTACATTTTCTCTAAAGTGGGTGGCCTGAATTTTCTCCTACTCTGTAATTATAATGTTACAAAGATCCCTATCAAACTTTCTATTTTCCATAAATAGATGCTTTTGGCTTGGTCCCTAATATACAAACACAATTTTTCTCCACACAGATATTTTTTATGGAACAACAAGGATGTCCTTTACAAGAATAAATCACTTTTCTTTGATAACTGGTTCAAAAACAACTTTCTTTTAGTTGGACAGCTGTTTAACACACATGGCAGACTTTATACTTATTTAGATATTTTTTTTACAATACAATATTCCTATATTTCCTAATAAATATGCTTTTGTTGCTAATGCCATACCCTCTGGGGTGAGTTTATTGTTACAAGGCTCTACATGTCATTGGCCATTCTCTTGTTCTTTGAAACTAACTGACACAGTGGTTGGAGGAGTTTGCTTTTCTATAGAGCAACACAAAAAAATAATTATACAGTAGAATCAGAGACCTCTTCCAGAAAGAGGTCATTACAATTCTTTATGTAATATCATATTGGAATAGTATTGTAGAGGATTTACCCTGGAAGGAAGTACTGTATGGTCCTTGCCTCAAAAGTATATTTTAATGAATAAACATACAAATTAATATACAAATGTTATCCGTCCAACAACTTTTTTTTTATTTAGGAAATATAAGTCAGACATTGAAGTGAATTTTGGTTTTTGTCAGTCTGATGAAGAAAACATTTTTCACCCGTTTTGGCAGTGTTCCTACACAGAGACGTTTTAGTCAGAATTCTTAATATTCCTTCAATCTTATTTTGAAAGTGACTTTTCTTTCTGTTTCAAAGATGTTTTATTTGTATTTTTGGCTACTCAAGGGAGAAGATTAGAAAATATTACATAATTAACTTCTGTTTACTACTAGCTAAATATCATATCCATAAACAAAAATTTACTGTCGCTAAACCTTTTCCCCTGTATACAGAAACGATCTAAACAGATATTTAGCAACTCTACAAGACCCTGTTAATCCTAAAGCAATGAAAACTGTTTCCCTGCTTTTTAGGGCCCAACAGGGCTCTCTTGTTCTTCTACGGATTATTATTTTTATTTTTTAAATTATTTTTCAATCATCTGGGCCCTTTTGGGGGTCTTAACATACTCAAAAAATCATGAAAATTAACATACAGGTTGGAATTTGCGGCCAACAGGTGCTCAGTTTGGCACGACCCTGGGAATTGAACACGCCCATCACATACTTCCTCTAGGAGAACCTGCACATTGCACATACCCTTACAAAATCGGGTATACATTTAGATCTCATCAAACTGAACAAGTTTTGCACTGCATGTCATCAGGTGTAAGCCACAGGAAGTGAGTTATTTTGAGTTGTTTGCAAAATGCACCCAAAGGAATTTTAAATACTACTTCTAGGGAATTGATAGAATTGCCTCCAAACCAGGCCAAAATGATGTCAACACATTCACGATGCAAAATTGCGAAGGGATTTTTGATATCTCAAACAGTTCGGAAGTGGCTAATAACTTTGTTGTAGATTAAGTTATGTACATGGAACTTTATGATTATGTTAAGATTAGGAAGCTGATCACATGTTATGACAATCATGAGTCTATGTCATAGCGCCACCAACTGGCAGCAGGAAGTATGTCACTTTTGGAAATCACTAATATTTTGTCCTTTACTTTCACCTGATTTGGTTCTAAATCAGTATCAGTCAGAATAATGAAAAGACATGGGTGATTTGAAACCATGAAGGATTTTTTTTTCTAATTTTAATCGTGTTGCTATGGCGACTATTTAACTACGGAAAAAAATAATCTTCTCATATCTTACGAGTGGAAAAACCTACGGTTCCAAAATTTAATTGGTGTAGATTACGGATTATGAGGAAGGCCTGAGTGCCAGGACCCTGGACATGGCACAGGGCCTTTACAGCGCCCCCTGGAACTTTTTCAAAATTCAGCTGCATAACTCATATTCATTTTCACATATATGCATGAGACTCAGTATAAATTTAGATCTCATTGAGGTGAACAACTTGCATACTCCATGTCATGGAATTCACTGAACAGGAAGTCAGTTATTTTGCGTTGTTTGTAAAACGCACCCATTGGAATGTGATGTTCTTCTCTTAGGGGATTCAAAGCAGATATTGGCAGGGTCCAATATAATCTCAAGAAATTGAGGATCTAACATTGTGAAGGGCTATTTCATATCTTGAACGGGTCAGCCTTGGCGAGCCCTTAAAGCTATGGTGAATAATAGGAAACAGGAAGTGGCTAATAACTTCTGTGTAAATTGAGTGATATACATCAAACCTTAGGTGTAGGTTAAGAGAAGAAACGTGCTCACAGTGACATGGGTACAGTGAGTCTCAGTCATAGCACCACCAACTGGCAGCAGAAAGTATCGACTTTTAGAAATTCAAATATTTTGTGACTAATTTTCAGCTAATTGGCTTCAAAATCAGGCATAATAATTTGAAGACACGGCTGATGTGATTTTTTTTTCAGCACTGAATAGTGTTGCTATGGCAAGGTATTAATTTAAGGGAAAATAAGGTACATATATCCAACAAGTGGAAAGTCCTAATGTTTTAAAACATTTTATGCAGAAAGAACAACTGGTTTTGAGTGAATTTGTTTAGTTTATGAATTTGTGATGCTCAGACGGCTCCCAACAATATTTTATATTTATGCGCCCATTGCCTAAACATGGTTTTGGCCTGACTCCTGCAGTACTACACTATGTCTACTAGTAAGACATTAAGGATGGAATACTGTAATGGGATTTCTGATATCTAAAACAGTTTAGCCATGGCGATCCTGAAAAGTCAAGTCAAGTCAAGTCAATTTTATTTATATAGCGCTTTTAACAATTGACATTGTCGCAAAGCAGCTTTACACAATAAAAAAGTGGCTAATAACGTCTCACACACACACACACACACACACACACACACACACACACACACACACACACACACACACACACATTGATATACATGCACAGTATAGACATTAGAGATTAGATGCTGAGTCCCATTGCCATCAGAGGCCATCACATCTGTCCTTTAGACATTTCCCTTTAAATGCACGTGCACTATTTGCCCACCGTCTTACTGGTGCGCCCGGGTGGCGGTGGCGCCCGAGCTTGGGCCCGACATCATTGCTTGCAACTATATTTTCCATTGTGTCTTCTTAAGTTGTAGAATCTCCACTTTGTGATTGTTGTATTGTTTTATTGTACACTGGTTTTATGTTTGTATACGTAGTTCTTTTTTTTTTGTTGTTTTGTTTCTCTTCTTTTTTCCTTTTTTGTTATTGTTTATTTGATTGGTTGTATTGATTTTTATATGTATATAAAACAACATTCAATTCTGTTTCCAGTGTAATGCAGTGCATAGCGGTTATGAGAGTCACGTGACAAAAGAACGACCGATTCAGACCAGGAGGTGAGCTGCTCGAAGAAGAACGAAATGAACTAAATGACTCCAAAAAGATTTGTTCATTTTGATGAATGAGATTCAAAGAACCAAGTCACTAAAATGATCCAAACTTCCCATCACTAGTCGACTCAACCGTAAATGAGACAGTTGGGGGAGAGGGGCCAAGATGGCGACGGAGTAACATTTAGTTGCCGAAGCTCTGCATCCATATGTAATTAATAGAAGATTGAATATGTAAAAGGACACAAAATATCAACAGTTTTACTGATTTGAGTAAGTCTTTTTTCATTCTTTCATTTTTATAACTTATCAACGAGTACGATGGAAATAGATAAACCTGCACGTGGAAGTGTGCGTTCCACCGCGAAGAAATCTCTGAATGCTGCATTCAAAGGCAGTGACACATCGAATGCCTCAGGGTTTAAAGTTCCTTTACCTGAAACAAACCGCCTTCCAAAAAAACTAAAATGAGTGATAAAATGGCTCCAGAAAACCCGACAGCCTCCTATTCGCAACTGTTGGAAGTTTTGCAGAGAGTTGAAAATATGCAAATGGAAATTCTCAATCGGATACAAACTCTCGAGGCAACTGTGAGAGACAACACAAGTTCACTAAACAGTGTGACCAAGACCCTTGAGTTCACGAGCAATCAAGTGGAAGAGTTAACAATCAAGGTAAACGGATTACAGAACAAGGTGGAAACACTCCAAAAAGAAAACTGTGCGTTACGTGACAAATGCGAAGTAATGGACGCTTACAAAAGGAGGTGGAATCTTCGAGTGGCTGGTATTCAGGAGCAGAGAGAGGAAGATGTTCGGAAAATAGTAATCAATTTATTCAGTAAAGTATCTCCGGAGGTAGCGGACCAGCTCTTCTACACACTTGATGTTGCTCACCGACTGGGTCCTCGCACTGAGGGAGCGCGCTCAAGCCGTCGCATCATTGTACAGTTTCTCTCACGCAATGTCCGAGATAAAATCTGGAGAGATGCCAGAACCGCGACCATTATTAAAGAAAGAAAAAAATCGGATCTTTGAAGATTTAACTCAGAGTACCAAAGACGCCAGGAACAAACTTTGGCCACTAGATGAGCAAGCAAGAAAGGAAGGGAAAAGAGCAGGATTCAGAGGCCCCTTTGCTTATATTGACGGGAAAAAGATTTCTACAAATGATTAGATACATTGAATGATATTGTGACATATTCATCAGCATCTCAGCACACCAGATATGCTTTGTGGTACTCATGGCCATCCTTAGTTGACTTTGAGACCATGTGCTTGTTTGGAAGAAGTAATTACAAAATCTAAATGCCTGAAAGAGGAACGAAAGAATAAATAATGGGACTAAGAGGTAAAAAGAAATAATAAAGAATTTACTCATGTTGTTATGATTCCTTGTTCTATCTTGCAGGGTTAGGCGATTCTTACATATTTTACCTGCAATTCTAGTGATGTTTCTTCTGTTCTAGTTAATATCCATAATTAATATCTTGTTTTTATACCTTGTTCTTTAGGTGTTCTTATTTTATTTTATATGTCTTTATCTCTATTTTCTCTAAATGCCAGGGGATTTAAAAATAATGTTTAAAAAAAACATTATTTTTGTTTTCTAAAAAGCACAAAGTAGATTTTTGTTTCTTTCAGGAGAGTCACTCTACATCTAAAGATACCAAATTTTGGAGGTCACAGTGGGGCAACGATATATGGTTATCACATGGGACAGAACATTCTGCTGGAGTAGGGATTATGAAGTATAACTTTAATGGTAGTATTTTGGAAACCAGTACTGATCCTTTAGGTCACTTTCTGCTGATGGTAGTTCATATCAATTAATATATACAAATTATTATTAACATCTATGGATACAACTCTGTTGCAGAAAACCGCAATCTCTTTAACAGGATAGATCAAAAACTTAGATATGCATTAGGTAAATATCCGACTGCTTTTTTAACATTACAATGAATGACATGCTTGATGGGTACCCTCCAAGGAAAGCTGTATCCACAAACTCATATCTCACTGCATTTATGGATAAATTTGACTTAGTCGACATCTGGAGAGACATATTTCCGGATGTAACACAGTACACCTGGTATAACAAAAACTGTTCAAGGCAATCCAGGATTGACTACTGGCTGATTTCTAAAACCTTAAGCAAATACAATTTCTTTTAACATTTGCAATAGCCCTATGTCTGACCATAAAGCCATCACTATTTTAGTCAATCTATCCCCAATTGTAGCATTCAATGCCCCAAAAGCTTTACTTTGGAAATTGAATAATTCCCTACTTAAATACGAAATGGTGAAGAAACAAATTAAGGACCTTATCCAGTCTTACTGGGGAAGAGCCAATTTACAGAAAGCTTATAGATCCAATTGGGAGCTTTTGAAATACGAATTAGGGAAATTCTTGAGAAAATTTGGAAGCAATGTAATGAAACAAAATAGAATTTTAGAAGACGATACTCTTTCACAACTAAACAATCTTTTATTAAAGGAACCTTTGACAGAGAATCAAAAGCTTGATTACTCTAAACTTCGAAATAAATTAGATGACCTATATAGATCTAAAGCTAAGGGAGCTTATGTTCGATCCAGGAAAAAATGACTGGAAGTATTATCTAAATTCTTCTATTGAACGTCTTCGTACAGATGATAGAATTCTTGATAATCCTAAGGAAATAGCATCTTTTTGTTCCAACTTTTATAATAACTTGTATAGCTCAAGATTTTGCAATAACTCGGCCAACCTTTTTTTGACTCTATTATTTATAACAAAGTAATTTCAAGAGAAGATAAAAATGCTTGTGATAGCAATATATCTCATTCAGAAATTCGACAGGCTATTAAGAGCTTAAAAGAGAATAAAAGTCCAGGCAGTGATGGTATAACATCTGAGTTATACAAGATGTTTGCCGAAGAAATATCTCCGTTCTTACTTAAAGTATTTGAGGAAAATACTCAAATGACACAAGGGATTATTACCTTGATACCCAAACCTAACAAAGACAAAGAATGTCTAGAAAATTGGAGACCAATTACTCTATTAAATAACGATTACAAAATTCTGGCTTTCATTTTTGCAAAAAGAATTAAAGATGTCCTTAACTCTATTATAGTCGAATCACAATCGGGTTTTATTGAAAAACGACACATTACAAATAATATAAGGTTAGTCCTGGATCTTTTAGATTATGAGGATCTTGTCCCTAATGATAGCTACTTGCTCTTTTAAGACTTCTACAAAGCTTTTGATTCACTCGAACATAATTTCATCTTTCAAGCACTTACCAAATTTGGGTTTGGCGATTTATTTTGTAAAGCTATTAGGACATTATATAAAAATAATAATAGTACTATTAAGTTAAAATTCGGAACCTCTCCAAGATTTACTTTGTCACGTGGAGTAAGACAAGGCTGTCCTATATCTCCATATTTATTTCTTATTGCCTCTCAATTTTTAACTTTGCATATTTCCAGCAGTGTGTTACAAGGAATTATAATTGACAATAGACAAATTATTATTAGCCAGCGGGCTGATCACACCACTTTGTTTCTGAATGACGCCTCCCAAATTCCTTTAGCTATAAAACTGATTGATTCTTTCTCTAGAGTTTCTGGTCTCCATTTAAATATCAACAAGTGTGAGTTAATGTCTATTAAAAGCTGTAATAATCCGTCCGTTTGTAATATTCCTGTGAAAGATCAAGTTATTTATTTAGGTATCATAATTAATAAAGACCAAAAAACAAGATGTAAACTAAATTTTAATCCTTTAATAATAAAAACCCAAAAGAAACTTAATTCTTGGTTACAGGGAGATCTTTCAATAAGAGGAAGAATCTTACTCTCTAAAGCTGAAGGACTATCAAGACTTACTTACACAGCTCTTTCCTTGGAGGTGGATAAGGGTACCTTAAAAAAGCTGATATTATGTTAAATTTTTGTTTGGAAAAATAAAACCCACTTTATTAGGAAATCAGTACTGATAAATCCACTAAAAAGGGAGGACTTGATTTTCTAGATTTTACTACCTTAAACAAAACCTTTAAAATCAATTTAATTAATCCCATCTCTCTCTGGAATATTATACCAAATTACATTTTCTCTAAAGTGGTTGGCCTAAATTTTCTCCTACTCTGTAATTATAACATTACAAAGATCCCTATCAAACTTTCTAATTTCCATAAACAGATGCTCTTGGCTTGGTCCCTAATATACAAACACAATTTTTCTCCACACAGATATTTTTTATGGAACAATAAGGATGTCCTTTACAAGAATAAATCACTTTTCATTGATAATTTGTTCAAAAATAACTTTCTTTTAGTTGGACAGCTGTTTAACACACATGGCAGACTTATGCTGTTGTTTTTAATGCTACACCCTCTGGGGTGCGTTTACTGTTACAAGGCACTACATTTCCTTGGCTGTGCTCTTATTCTTTGAAACTAACTGACACAGTGGTCGGAGGAGTTTGCTTCTCTGCAGAGCAACGGAAAAGAAATGATAAAATCAGAGCCCTCTTCCAGAGAGAGATCATTACAATTCCTTATGTAATATCATGGTATTGTAGAGGATTTACCCTGGGAGGAAGTATGGTCTTTGCCTCAAAAGTATCTTTTAAACGAATAAAGTAAAAGAAATAACATACAAATTAATACACAAATGTTATTTGTCCAAGGCCTTTTTTAGGAAATATAAGTCAGACATTGAAGTGAATTGTTCTTTTTGTCAGTCTGATGAAGAAAATGTTTTTCACCTGTTTTGGCAGTGTTCCTACACAGAAACGTTTTGGACATAGTTCTTAATATTTATTCAATCACATTTCAAAGATGTTTTATTTTGATTTTTTGGCTACTCAAAAGAGAAGAGTGGGAAATATTACATAATTAATTTGTGTTTACTACGAGCGAAATATCATATCCATAAACAAAAATTTACTGGCGCTAAACCATTTTTCTCCGTATTTAGAAACGATCTAAACAGATATATAGAAATTCTTCAAGACTCTGTTAACCCTAAAGCGATGAAAACTGTTTCCCTGTATTCTTCCTTTGTGTCTTCTTAGTTTGTAGATTCTCCACTTTGTGATTGTTCTATTGTTTTATTATACTCTGGCTTTCTGTTTGTATATACAATTCTTTTTTTTTTTCTTTTGTCTTCTTCTTTTTTGTTATAAAAAAAAAAAAACAACAACCGTAAATGACCCCTCACGCATGCGCTGCTGCGCCGTTTATGACGTCAAGAGAGATGCAACAAGAAGACAGAACTGGCTTTAGAGATTCCCACTCACTGAGCAACGCCGAGTTTATTTATCACGGGTGTGCAGGTAAGATCATTTAATCTCTCACACTAATTTTTTTTTCACAGGCGCTAATATTGAATGAAATTTAACGGGTATTGTATGTTCTTTCTCGAACTTTTACACACTTATAACACGGCACGCATGCGCTCTAATGGCTACAATTATTATTATTATTATTATTATTATTATTATTATTATTATTATTATCAGCTCATTACTTCGTGCGCGCGGCTTTTTCTCTTCGGGTTACATTTTATTTTTGTCTCCGAAACTAGAACTGGCCTTTTAAAATTTTCTTTCTTATTCTTCTTCCGTAAAAAAAGTTCAGCGCGTAACTAGTCCCGTACCGTTTGAATGAGGTGTCAAATCGTGCGGCTTGTTCGGGAATGGAGTGCTACGATTTTTTCTAAGGGGTGGGCGAAAATATCCCATTGACTTAACATTGAGACCAACTGATGGATTCTAGTGCAGAGAGGGAATTTTGTAGAAAGGTAAAATCCACCACATTTGAAGAGGTTTGCAACCTGTGCCAGAACATACCCCATACAAGGGTATAAGTTTTACCCCTGGGGCACAAGAGGTCCCCAGATTTGCCCCACAGACATATAATGGGAAAAAAAATCCCATAGACTTAACATTGAGACCAACTTTGATGGATTGAAGTGCAGACTGAGAATGTGGTAGAAATCTCAAATTCACCACATTTAAAGAGGGGTCGCAAGCTGTGTCAGATAATACCCCACACGAGGGTATAAGTTTTGCCCCCGGGGCAGAACAGGTGCCCAAATTTGCCCCATTAACATATAATGCAGAATTTGGCACATAACTACTACAGTATCGTTTGTCGTAGATCCATGAAAGAAGTGTCAAATCGTGCAGCTCATTTGGGATTGGGGTGCTAAGACTTTTTTGAGTTTATTTGAGAAATTTGGAAGATGACACACAAAGCCTTGACTGCCTGACTGGTTGTGTGTTTAGTCAATGGCTCTTTTATGATCATGACATGATTAGATTTTTTAAGAAAGTCAGTAGGTTTGTATTTTTATGTCCAAGTGACAGTTTAATGTGCATGTGATCTGATGATCTGATGGCAAGGCATCAGTTGGAAAATCTCCTTACTCACACATTAGAAATCAGTCCATAGTTTACTAAACTATGCTTCCCAAATTAAAAATTATGATTTTGGTTAAACCATTATGAGTGTCATTGTTGTTCTCGTGATCTGAATAAAGCAAGAAGTGATGTATTTCTGAATTAGAATTGTTTGTAGGCTGACTGCAATGCTAGCACCACTAGATGAAATAAGAGTGGAGATTTTTAAAAAAAGTACATTTTAAAATGTTTAAAATGCTGTTTGAAGTGTACTGGAATAGCAGTAGTGTTTAAGGTAGTGTTTTGAAACTGGGGAGAGGAATAGCAAAAGTTCTTTGTTGAGAGCACAGTAGTTTTCATTGGACAGGTTGAAGACAGGAGTGTTTGTGTCCCAGTGCAGTTGTAATCCAAGGTAATTCCTTGCATTTGGTGAGTGTCAGCTCAGTGAGCACATCAACAGTACAATTATTATTTATTTTATTTTTTTTACTTTTCAGAATGGCTGTGGCTGGAAATTCGCACATCCATCCATACCACAGCTTTGGTGTGTGCAAAGGAGTAAGGAATAACTTACTTCTTCCCGATGAAAGAACAGTGATTTTCCCAAGTGGAAAACACAGCATCCGCTACCACATACCTGAGCGACGGAGTGAATTCATTCATGGTAAGCCTGCTAAAACCTTCTCTTCCTGCATAACAGTCTGAGCAAATAACCAGTGCACTGACAGAAAATAGGTAATACATATCAGTTATAACTGCATATTTCTTCCCCAAAGTACAGCAATGATGCTGATGCTAATGTATAAATATATCTGTTTAAAATGTTTAATGCATTTACTTCAGATGAAATGAGTAAAGAAAAACATTTCTGTTAGGAAAACAAAGAAATATTTTTTTCAATGCTTCTCCAGCTTGAGCAACATTGCATTTTTTCACTAGAAATTCCTAGGCTGTGCCTAAATGTTACCCCCGCAGGTACAAAGGGAAACAAGGGCTTGCTGTCCCTGACTTTAAGCCTTGACCAGCGGTACCTGGCTGTGTCAGAGAGAGGACAGTGGGGTACAATAACCATCTATGAACTAAAAACTGAGACGTGCCCCATGAAGCAGTTTTTAAAGGGCCAGGACCTCGGCGTGCATGAATTTGTCTCTCTGGCTTTTTCTGCTGATTCCAAGTATCTCCTGGGCCAGTCTGGTGGACCCAAATGGTCCCTCTTCTACTGGCAGTGGATAGAAAATGAGGTCATTGCTACTGCACAGACTTCTAACAGTGCGGTTGTCAGTCAGGTAAATATTCTAAATGTCTTGTAGTTGTAATTGAAGGCAAGTAGTCTTTGTAAATCTGAAGATCTACCCCCATATGTGTTTAAATCATGGTAATGAACTCACCTTCTACACTATCTGGTCCAACTTCTTTAATTCATCTTCAGTCAACCATTTGTCGATGTCAGAATCATAATGGATCTGGATCATTTTCCAGAAACATTAAATGCAAGGTGGGACGATAAAAGGATGGCACGCAGTTTGCAGCATATGTTGTTGTTGCTGCAAAGTAATGATTATGGGCATTGGCTGGGAAATCCACCACTGAGCCACCAATGCTCCCTTTATATTGCAGCATATACTGTATCTAAAAAATCATATTGACACCCAAAACCTAGGTGACTTTAATGTTATGGCAGATCAGTGTGTACATATTTTATACATACAGTATACATGCTTATATAAAATATGCATAATCCGATCAGCCAGAACGTTAAGACCACCTCGGTTTTAGTTCCCTTTGTGCCACTGAGGTGGCTCTGCCTCCGCTGGTGTATAGATGGTGATCAGTGTTGTTCAGGTCACCTTGCAGTGGAGTTAATGATATGGCTAATGTATCTAGTTTGTTGGCTACGATGATAATAAAATTCTCTATTTTATAATATTTCATTTAACAAAATCATTGTTCATGCTTCGTTGTAGCTAGCGTTGTAATGCATGACAGCAGGATATGTATTCCTGTACTGTGCATCTGAACTAAACCAAAATTCTCCTTTTTTGTGGTCTCTTTTCTTAATCCCAGGTAAGCTTTAACCCTTACGATGAAAAACAGATCTGTGTGAGTGGGAAGGGACTCTTGAAGCTCTTTGAGTTGCAGAAGGGCTCCCTGAGACAGGGAAAGTCATTCAGGGTTGAGAAGGAGAACATCTTGTGCCATGCCTGGCTGTCCAGGGACTGTTTCATCTCAGGAACCGAGACAGGAAAGTTGTTGATGGTGAAGTCCAGCCGTCTGCACAACCTGGGGATGCCGTTTGACAGGTAGCAATAGAGAGATGCAGAGAATATCTCTTGCTTGTTCTAATTGTCTCTTTTATCTAAACCACACTATAGTGTAGAATATTATTTCTATTGGATTTCAATCCTCACTGTTCTGCATTCTCGCTTTTGCCAGTAAAACAGATAAAAAGGGCTTCTCAGCTCCTGGCCTGCTCCCATCTGTCACTGCCATCACGTCATTTTCTAAAGGTTTTGCCTGTTCAACTGGGGTAGGATTGGTTTGTCTTTATGAGAACTCAGATGGGAAGGACGGTTACAAGAAGAGTGCAGAAATTAGAGTGAGTAGTATTTACAGTCGTGGCCAAAAGTTTTGAGAATTACACAAATATTGGAAATTGGGAAAGTTGCTGCTTAAGCTTTTATAATAGCAATTTGCATATACTCCAGAATGTTATAAGGAGTGATCAGATGAATTGCATAGTCCTTCTTTGACATGAAAATTAACTTAATCCCGAAAAAAAAACTTTCCACTGCATTTCATTGCTGTCATTAAAGGACCTGCTGAGATCATTTCAGTAATCGTCTTGTTAACTCAGGTGAGAATGTTGATGAGTACAAGGCTGGAGATCATTATGTCAGGCTGATTGGGTTAGAATGGCAGACTTGACATGTTGAAATCATTGTTCTTTCATTGTTAACCATGGTGACCTGCACAGAAACGCATGCAGCCATCATTGCGTTGCATAAAAATGGCTTCACAGGCAAGGATATTGTGGCTACTAAGATTGCACCTAAATCAACAATTTATAGGATTATCAAGAACTTCAAGGAAAGAGGTTAAATTCTTGTTAAGAAGGCTTCAGTGCGTCCAAGAAAGTCCAGCAAGCGCCAGGATCGTCTCCTAAAGAGGATTCAGCTGCGGGATCGGAGTGCCACCAGTGCAGAGCTGCTCAGGAAGGGCAGCAGGCAGGTGTGAGTGCATCTGCACGCACAGTGAGGCGAAGACTTCTGGAAGATGGCCTGGTGTCAAGAAGGGCAGCAAAGAAGCTGCTTCTCTCCAAAAAAAAAAAAACATCAGGGACAGATTGATCTTCTGCAAAAAGTATGGCGAATGGACTGCTGAAGACTGGGGCAAAGTCATATTCTCGGATGAAGCCTCTGTCCGATTGTTTGGGGCATCTGGAAAAAGGCTTGTCCGGAGAAGAAAAGGTGAGCGCTACCATCAGTCCTGTGTCATGCCAACAGTAAAGCATCCTGAGACCATTCATGTGTGGGGTTGCTTCTCATCCAAGGGATTGGGCTCACACACAATTTTGCCCAAAAACACAGCCATGAATAAAGAATGGTACCAAAACACCCTCCAACAGCAACTTCTTCCAACAATCCAACAACAGTTTGGTGAAGAACAATGCATTTTCCAGCATGATGGAGCATACTGCCATAAGGCAAAAGTGATAACTAAGTGGCTCGGGGACCAAAACGTTTAAATTTTGGGTCCATGGCCTGGAAACTCCCCAGATCTTAATCCCATTGAGAACTTGTGATCAATTCTAAAGAGACAAACAAAAACCAAAGCAGTTTAGCAGCAAACTTTGTGAAAACAAATATTTGTGTCATTCTCAAAACTTTTGGCCACGACTGTACATTTAGCAGATGTGAAACGAATGGAGAATTTAATTAGGTAGACTGTTACTGGATTTCTTAGTAATTTTTTAAAGCACATTTGCTTTTTTCATACAGTACCTTGCTCCTGGACTGTGTGGGTTTTTGCAGTTCTGCAGGATTGATATTCTGACACTGTACAAGTGTTGTTTGTAACTCATTTGTCAGGCTAAGCATGTGCATACGGATTAAGACCAGTTTTCCTTTAAACTGCAGATACCTGAGGAAACATACACAAATCAGCCACTTCAGGCAATTACCACGATGTGTATTAGTCCAGAAGAGGAGACCCTGGCTATCAGCACAGACCGAGGACAACTCTACAAGATAAGCCTCAGCTCACCCGAGATTAGCCTGGTAACAGAGCAGAGTATATGATAGTAGATATGATAGTAGAAGAAAGCCATTAAACATGAACTGACTTATTTTTCTGCTTTAAGTCAATCACCATTGTTAAAAGCACTATTAAAAAAATCTCCATTGCTTTCATTTTATCAGAATAAGAAGGATTATTTTGAGTTCCTGTGTCATCCGCTTCACTCAGGGAGCATTACCGGTATGTCTGTCTGTTCATCGAAACCCCTCATCGCTACCTGCTCAAAGGATGGCACTGTGCACATTTGGAACTACAATTCCATGTAGGATCAGAAAAAAAGCAAAAAACTCAAGCACTATATATATATACACACATATGACTAATTACATACAGAGTGTATTTTTTGCTTACTTTTCACAGAATACATTTCATATTTAAAGTATATGTCTTTTCTACTGATTTCTGATTGCATGGATGTCATGTTTCTCTGCAGGTTTCTCGAGCAGTTTAAGGAGTTTGATGAAGAACCACTCTGTGTGTCAATACATCCAGGCGGCCACTCCATCCTGGTGGGCTTCTCCACAGATGTCTGCCTCATGAACCTATTAAATGACGGCATGCGCATTGTCCAGAAGTTCAACATTCACAATTGTGCTGAGGTCAGTCTCCACTGACATGTGACCTTAGTGTTAGACATTTCTTCATTTAAGGTTTTGAACATTTCGGTGGGCAAAAACTCTATTTATAGCTGAATAGGGCCTACATTATAAGCTAGCTTTCAATTTACATTCTGAGACATTCAATGTAGATAGTTTTGATAATGTGTTGTAAGGGTTCATACTGATTTGTACTTAAAGCATTACAGTGCTTTAGAAGATAATGTGTGGTTTTGTGCAGCCACACAAACAGACATAGTCCACTATCTTGGACAGTTAACACAATTAATCTGGACAGAGTGATTGAGATTAGTGCATAGTTCCTACTGTTGGTGCTTGAATAGGGAAGAATACACTTTTTTTCCAGCTTCATGGATTGTCTGTGACATTTGGATTTTATGTTTAAAAAATTTTTGTTTGTACTGAAGCAGTGAGTAGAATTAGTGAGGAAAATTATGCATCTGTGTTTCCACAGTGTGTTTTTAACCATGACGGCAACCTGTTTGCTGCCACCAGCAACAAACTGATATACATCTACAACATCAGAACCCAGAATTCACTGGAACTTGTTGGCCACCCAAAGAAGGTAAGTACAAATGGTGTTTCATAACATTTATCTTAGGCTCTATGTTCAGGAGGCAAGCCCTTGGGCCTCATTTAGTCCTGTTATACAAAACAAAATATACAGGCATACAATTCTATATTGTATATGTATTATATTTTATATGTATAAAAATATTATGCAGGCATATAGTTTTGCATATTTTGCTTGCAGTTCAACAGATATATTCAAGTAGGGTTTCCAAGTTATGTTCATAAGTATGCTAATGTTTTGCTGTAGATTTTACTTTTATTTTAATTATTTGTTTGTATTTTTTTGGCAGGAAATAAACCTTATCAAATGTAACCTAGCATTTCTGTCAGAAATTGTAAATCAAGTTAGTTAATGAATATCATTTATAATGAATATTAACAGTTATTTTTTTAATTATTTGCTTTTTTAATATTGAAATTTTAAGTAAAATGGTTATATACCATTTACACAACCCCTGTTCCAACGTTTCAGGTTCAGTCGGTAAGGTGGAGCGATGATGACCAGCATCTGGTGTCATGTGGGCTGGATGGAACCGTGTACCTTTGGAACACTCTGACTGGCACTTATGAGTCTAAGAATGAGACTGAATGTAGCTATGCTGATGTGATGTTCTCACCTACCAATGAGCGCATTCTTGCTGTAGACCGTTCCAACCTTAAGGAGATCCAAGATGGAAGGGTAAGTTTAAAGAAATATCATACAATATCATACAATGCTTAGCTTTCTTTACAATTACTGCATCACAACTAGGGCTGGGCCATAAAACGGTATTTATTGACGGTACACCATTGTCGATAATGATAATCCGGCTGGCTGAGCGCACGCCTTGCCTGAATCTCAACAGCCTATCAGATGTCCTGATGAATGAGCATTATACGAATAACCAGCAAACAACCAATAAGCTTACATAGCCATGCTGCATTGCCTCATCACCACCTCAGGTCAGAATAACGCAATGAGTGCCGTGCCATGCAGCATGGAGGAGATCGTGAATCAAAAAGGATGCATCTGCTCACCAGTTTTTTGGTTTCTTTTTTTGTGAGCAACACCAGAACAATGTTGTGTGTAAGCTTTGTAAAAAAAAAATTCAATGTTCCAACCAAGTATGGAAACACAAGCAACTTGTTTAATCATCTTAACCACTTCCTCTCTTTGAATTTGAAGCATGTCGTTCCTCTACCTCAGCTCAGCAAACAGCCCACAAGCAGTCAGCAATGGAGAGGTACTTGGCAACAATGCCTTATGAAAAATCCTCCAAGTGATACAATGATATAACCAGTGCCGGCCTGTGGGGTTGTAAGGCCCTACGCGAGATCATGAAAACTGGGCCCACTGGTGTAAATAACTGTCATAGCAATTTCATGAGTTAGGAGAAAGCACATAAAATTACAATATTTAAGTGTATATATGTGCAATAGGTATAAAATATTCAACATAAAATACATGGTGTAAAAATTCAATCTGATTTAAACAGGTTTGCAAGTAAAGGATTGCAAAATGTTGTAATGCAAATGTGTAATATTGGCAACGAGACGGACGACGTTATGAGAGGCTAAACATACATCAGTTAAATCCATATCACCATAGAGATTAAAATATCAGGAACTTTGTTTGACAGCACCTTTTCTTTCATGCAGCTGCCTAATAAGCAATGAAACATCAATAAATGGTAAGGGCATATCTAAAATAGGAAATATTTAGGATTTTTTTTACTTTCTATCGAACGTGAGCACTCATTTTTCCCAGTATATCGCAGATGGTGTTATACAATTTAGTATGTGGTACTTCTGTGTATGTTTCAAATCTTTTATGCTTTTATTTATATTTATACTTTATTTATGTTGTTTTTGTATTTATTGTTTTTAGCAATTTTTCATGTATTTATTATATAGAGCTAATTTTATTTAATATGGTGGGTAATTTTTTTTTTTTTTAACTCACCGTTGTTATGAATTGTATCATGTTTAATGGGTTAATGTGTTGCAAGTACAGAGATATGTTTATGTATTTACGTTCTATTATGATAAAAAAGCAATGGTTTTAACTACGTGCCAGAGCCCTTGTCATAAGACGGGGTCCTAGTCGACCGCCTGTATTGCCTTTTGGACTGGATGGACTGTTGGACTAGATATAACCCACACGATCGCATACTACATTGCCAAAGAAATACTAACACTTAGCGTGGTAGAGAACTCAGGCTTCAAAAGACTTCCAAATGTGGTTGATCCCCGCTATGTTGTCCAGGGCCGCAAATATTTTACAAATACTAAAATCCTAGCAATTTATTGGGAAAGCAGTGGAGAGAGAGAGTTGTCGTCTGGACAAGCCGCATGTGTGACCTTACATCAGCTTAAGTGTACATTTCAATGACGACAACATCTCTCTAAAGAGTATGCTGTATGCTTGAAAACCTCATATTTTCCCAAGGACCAGACGGGTGAATTTATTGCACAAAATCTGACTGAATACAGTGAGAGCCGCTTCCCGCAACAACTGGACAGTTGTTAATTAATAGTTGCATAATCATCCACATACAGTCGTGGCCAAAGGTTTTGAGAATTACATAAATATTGGAAATTGGAAAAGTTGCTGCTTAAGTTTTTATAATAGTTATATAAAAGTTTTTATAATTTGCATATACTCCAGAATGTTATGAAGAGTGATCAGATGAATTGCATAGTCCTTATTTGCCGTGAAAATTAACTTAATCCCGAAAAAAACTTTCCACTGCATTTCATTGCTGTCATTAAAGGACCTGCTGAGATCATTTCAGTAATCGTCTTGTTAACTCGGGTGAGAATGTCGACGAGCACAAGGCTGGAGATCATTATGTCAGGCTGATTGGGTTAGAATGGCAGACTTGACATGTTAAAAGGAGTGTGATGCTTGAAATCATTGTTCTTTCATTGTTAACCATGGTGACCTG
>JAAGKR010005556.1:0-24689 GCA_011419295.1 Clarias macrocephalus
CATGGTGCTGGAGGGGTTTTGCAAATGAACTTGCCGATATGGTTCTTACAAGAACTATTCCAGAGCAGCTCTGACCTTCGTGTCGTAAAATAACTGACGGTTGTTGTTGTTACTTAATTATCTGATATAATATTGTGTTATTCCACAGGTTTGAAAAAAATCCAGTAGTATTCTAGAATTTTGGAAATAATCCCAAACTTGTGTCCAAATTTTTTATAAAAAAAAAAAACAAAAAACCCTCTGGGTTTGCTCATAAAATCTAACAATACTGAAAGGGTGTTGAATTGTTTGCCATATTGTAGTAATAAAATGATTTTTGTAATGAAAGTATTCAATACTTCAGGCAATTTTTATACACTTCCTACTAATCTGCTTGTGTGTGTGCCTGCGTGTGTGTGGGTGTCCTGATGAGCGTGGAACATGTACTTGCAGACATTCTTTGTCTGTCTCTCCTTTCCCTAAAAATAAGCATGCATGCTGAAACTTTCTAGCGTTGCTTTGCATGCATGGTCATGTCCTCTTTGACAACATCAGGTGATGGTGCTTTGACCTTTATTTGTTGACTGCAGTAGGTATGGGTTGGTATATGCGTCATACCGTAGTCTCACCCTTTGACTCTCTCTTGCTGTGTACGAGTGAGTTCCTGTGCATGAATGTTGTTAGT
Source organism: Clarias macrocephalus (assembly GCA_011419295.1). NCBI lineage: Eukaryota > Metazoa > Chordata > Actinopteri > Siluriformes > Clariidae > Clarias > Clarias macrocephalus. The sequence goes on from JAAGKR010005556.1 coordinate 665, forward strand.
AAGGTGCTCTACCTCAGAAGCTGTGTGCGCAACTGGAGACTGTTCAGTGTGTGGGAGAGATGTTTTTGTCTCAGTTTCTCCCACTTTCATGGTCACTCGTTCATGCTTTAGTTTCTTGATTACATGTCGGTTAAAATGTCAGACCATCTTGCACTTTGAACCACATGCATATGTCAAATGTAAAAATGTAACTTGTTGAGATGTGTGTATATGTATGTATGTGTATATGTATGTATGTGTGTGTATATAGATATAGATATATAGATATATCTATAGATATCTATATATATCTATAGATATCTATATATATCTATAGATATCTATATATATCTATAGATATCTATATAGATCAGTCGATCTTTTGCTAGAAAGACATGCTTGGTTCATTAATGAATCTTTAGTAGTTGAATAAAGTGTGTGCACATGTTTGTGTGTGTTCTGCAGGACAATAGTGCCATGGAAAGTGTTTCGTCAGTGCCTTCACGAGATGCATCCTATCAGCTCAGGCCTAGAGGCCATGGCCCTCAAGTCCACGATCGACCTCACCTGCAACGACTACATCTCCGTCTTTGAGTTTGACATTTTTACACGTCTGTTCCAGGTACTTTTCTTAAGCAATATACTTTGACAAATGCTCTTGCTCTTTTTTTTTTTTTTTTTTTTTTTAATAGCAGGGAATAAAACATAGAGTTCATACTGTATCATATTTTCATATCAAAGAGCTGATCATATCTGGATAATATTTAAATGTCAGTCGAAATGTCAGAGGCTCATGGCAGAGTTGCAGTTAGAGTGAAAGTGAAACAAGGGGATCTCCTCCCCTTTTTTGTCATTCTCTTTACCTTTGTCGAGCCCCCACGGGGGCGGATTGACAATTAGTAAAAAGGGCTAGCTCCCTCGTGAAACGCTGCAGATATTTTAAAATCCATCACACCACGTACCCCAGGGATGTCTCAGTATGAGTCAGTGACCACAGTTCTGCTTCAGACATGGGTGATGGAAAGTGAGGCTCCAAAAGTGGGGAGCACCTCTGATGTTATCACTCGCCCCCTCTCTCGCTCACTTTCCCTCTCCGAAGTGGGTGGCTTACCGAGGAATCCCTCTGTCACACATTCGATTGTCATCTTGAAAGTAAAAACAGGTCACGCTGATTACCTGTGTGCCTGTAATGTATGATGGAACGACAATGAAGAAGTGTTGCAGTATTACCCTGAAGGAAATTAACTTCCAATATCACAAGCGTCTCCTCCCCACCACCCCTCTTCCAAAGTGCTTAATAAGACCGAAAGCAGCACATCAAATTTCCAAGAATGCATTGTCTTGCATCAAATGTTGTCATGGAGACTCCTTCGAATAATGCTAAATAAAGGTCTTTGAATATAAAATATATCCCTGTGCAAGTTGTTACCACAGGGGTTTATAGCATTTAAACTATATCATCAATTCTATAAACCCCATGATGCACATGGCAGCTATGCCAGAGCCGGGAAAAAATAATTCATCACCTTCTGACCAGATTTAAGCCAACAGCGTTGTGGTCTACAAATCTTTTCTCCTCCAGTGGCATCTAATTCTTCTCACATAGCATCAGTTTCTGTGTGTGAGAGTGTCTCGCTCTCACTCAGGGCTTTTGGCTCTTTTTGTGTGGTAATGACGAGGCACACGTGGTCAGAGTTCAGCTCTTTTTACCACGGATTCCTGTAAATTGACGCTGCACAGAAACATGTCTCCGAGACATGGTATTGATTTCCGTCCTGTTAGAAATCTCACGTCACACTTCTCAGAGGATACCGTTCTCGCCCACATCACGCTCCTACCAGTTTCTGTGCCTGGCTGTCCTTGCATGACCTCAGACGTGCCTGATCACTCAGCCGCAGCTTGAGCAAAAAAATATGCCGTATGATGCCAATATTGCATATATTACTTTTTCCTTTTTTGTTCTTAAATGTACTCAAACATGGTGTCATACCGGGAGGTTATTTTAAACATCATTCCAAGCTAGGAAAAGAAAAGCACAAACAATTTGCTTATTCCTGCTTCCAGGGAAATACAATTTCTCATTAGCTGGAAAAATCCACTTCTGCAAAGGGACGGAGGAGCAGTAGCTCATTTGCATTTAAAGCTAAAGATATTTAAACAATGTGTTTGGAATAATAGTGAAACTGAAGGAATGTCAAGGAAGCCAGAAAACATGTGAAGAGTGGTATTATAGCTGGAAATCTCCCCAGATACATTTTGGAGACTGCTAAGACTTATGTTCCCTTGTTAAAAAGGAGTCACACACGTGACATTTAAATCATTTATTTGCATAAACATTTATTCATTAATTCGACTTTTATACCGCTCATACTGTCACTGGATCCTGAAGCTTATGCCAGGAGACTTGGGGCAGGAGGCAGTGTACACCCTGAACAGGGTCCATGGCAGGGAAGACACACACAGACAGACAGACAGACACACACACACACAGACAGACAGACAGACAGACAGACAGACAGACAGACAGACAGACACACAGACACACAGACAGACAGACAGACAGACAGACAGACAGACAGACAGACAGACAGACAGACAGACAGGCAGACAGACAGGCAGGCACGCACGCGCGCGCGCGCACACACAGACAGGCACGCGCGTGCGCGCGCGCACACACAGACAGGCACGCGCGCGCACAACAGGCATTTGGAAACACCAATTAACCTAATCTACAGTACATGTCTTTGGACCGTGGGAGGAAGCCGGAGTACCCGGAGGAAACCCACCAAGAATGGGGAGAACACACAAACGCCACACACACAGAACTGAGGTGGGAATCGAACCCTGACCGATGCGAGGCCGCAGTGCTCACCACTATGCCGCTCTGTAGGCATTAAATATTACTAAAATCAACCCTGGTCATATTCAGCAAAATTCATCCGTATTTAAATATTAAAAATAGTAATGATTCTGTCCTCTTTTGTCTTTAAAATGTTATTTTATTGGTCATAACACTAATCTTATTTCAGTTTTTTTCACCATGTTGCACAGCCCTAGACTCAGTCGCACTCATACGAGTCTGTGGTTTCATACTCATAGCAGAGTGACTAGGATTTTCCTCTTCTCCTTGGCTTTCAGCTCAGTTCCACTTTGTCCTTGAGGCTATAATTTACATGTGACCTTAAACCAAAGTCCAGTTAAGTGAATGGTGGCTTTTTTATTATTATTTATTTTTAAAGAAATGATTCGTGGTTCCTTATTGATCAACATGAGAGCTGAATAGCATGGATATGATGAGTCAGCACTGTTGGAAGTCTGTGGCAGAAACCAGTAGTCATTACGTGAGTTTTGTTTGAGGAGGCTGCGCTGCTGACCGATCATTACCGCTGGCTTTTTTTTTTTTCCCCCCACTGATAAACGTTCAGATGTTTTCGAATAAATATGACACTAAATTTGCCTGGCTTGCATGACCTTGAGCACCTCCTTCGTCACTCAGCATCATATTCCAGCAGCGTGTAATACAGCAGACTCTGCTCAGTCAGACGTCCCCATGTCTCTGCGCTTACGTTTTCTCTTCCTCTCTCTCTGTCTAGCCCTGGGGATCGATTTTGAGGAACTGGAACTTCTTGGCCGTGACTCACCCGGGCTACATGGCCTTCTTGACGTATGACGAGGTGAAGGCGCGACTGCAGAAGTACATCAACAAGCCGGGCAGGTACGGATAGTCCTTTGTATTCCATCACCCTGCTATGTGTTATATGTGATGATGCATCTCGATACTTGATACACCGGCGTTCAGGCTCAGCAAGGTGGCTTTAGCATTACCATGAGTCAGACATGGGACAGCAATGGGGACCTGAAAGAACTCCATGTTCACGACTGAACCCGAGAAAAACACTGCTATTACTCACTCTGTAGAGTTTGGAGAGGATCTATAGGGAAATAACTGTGTGTGAGTGTGAGTTGGAAGCTGTAATCGATGTGCCATCTGCTGCGGTGCATGCTGGTCAAGCAGCTGCTTTTTTGTTCTCTCTGGCAGACGGCTGCTGAGTGAGAGGGCTGGGCTGATCTGTTAGCTAATTACAGTGGGTGAAGAAATGAACTGAAACGGATCCTCCTCTACTCTCTCCTCTCCTCTACAGTCTCTTCTCCACACTGTTTACACTCTCCTCCCCACGCTCATCTCCCCTCTACACTCTCATCTCTCCTATGCACTTTCCTCTACACTCTCGTCTCTCCTCTCCCCTATCCATTCTCCTCTTCTTCACTCTCCACATTCTTTCCACATGCATTCTTCACTTGTACTACTCTGCTCTCCCTGACACAGTCCATTCGACACCCTCCATTTTCCTGTCCTCTCGTCTCGTCCACTCTCCTCTGTACTCTCCTTTATACTCTTCCACCCTTTTCTCCCTCTTCTACTGTATGCCCTCCTCTTCACTCTCTTCTGCACTCTCCTCTCCACACTTCTCTACAATCTCTTCTACACACTCCTATCTTTTGCTGTTCTCCTCCAGTTTGAGGTTACTGCTGTAGACAAACAGTAGCAGCATCTCTAATGTTAATGGAATTTCCCAGGTTTATGCCCTATATCGCTCATTTCTTCAGTGTATTTATTTACCATGGATGATTTCAACATATTGCCTGAACTGAACTATATTTATTTTATTTATTTATATAAGTCCAAGGCTGCATTTACACTAAAGGCAAAATTGCCTCATATTTGATTTACTGTCCAAATTAGATTTTATTTTTAAATATGCTGTTTAAGTTTTCATTGAGACCTATAGCTGATCTGAGTCTGAGCAGATCTGCTAAAGCGACCAGCATACACAAAAGAACAATGTGTTACTTCATGTGTTCAAGGTTACAATATTTTGTATTGCAGGTAACTTTTTAGCTGTTCCAAAAAAAACAACCAAAACAAAACAAACAAACAAACAAACAAACAAAAAACAAAAAAATATATATATAAAATGTATGCATATGTGTTTTGCTGCTTTTTTTTTAGCGACCAGCACAGTTGTGCTGCTGAGAGACTAGCGGCAGTATTAGAGGTGGAATGTTTTCTTGCATGTTACCCGATGCATGAATCAGTCGACACACTTTAAATTAAAATCGACCACTCTATTTGAATTTATTGGTTCTCTTCACTCATGACATACAGTTTACTCATCATTGAATCTTCAATCTCTTAAATAAATAAATGAATAAATAAATAAAGAATGTATAGTCAACTCTGTTATGCAGAAAAAAGTGTGTGGAGCATTTTCACACTATCATGTCACTAAAATCCTCCCTAGTTGTCATCCTGCATTATTAGTCTGTTCACACTGGGGTCCAAGTGCAAAAAAAAAAAAAATCTGACCTGTATTTGATGTAGTACACACATGAAGGTGGGCCAAATCAGAATGGAACGGGTCAGATTCCATATGAAAAAAATGAAAAAATTAAATCTGAGTAACATGAGTGAAAATAATTGATTTGTTCTGCTTTTACCTGCAGTGTGAATACAGCCTTAAGGGTCTAACACTGAACCTTCCGACTAAACATTTTTGAAATAATTGCTTTTTATACCAGCTGTCATTAGAATGAAACATACGAGTGGCGTTCAAGTCAAACTGGGACTTTTGTTGAAATTTCTAGTCAATGAAGGCATAAAAGCTGATTTGACATTTACAGAGGATCTTATGCACAGTGGGGTGATGAGACTTTTTGCTGCAGTTTAACACTTGAATGGTGTAAATGTTTTAAGAAAGCCGTGCGTCTGTGAATTATGATCACGGCCGGGGTGCCTTGGAGCCCAATGCAGTCGTTTCTATGCACATTCAGCAAGTGGAACACCTGATCGTTGAAAATCAACATATAACTTGTTGCCACCTTGTGGAAGAGACACATCTGTCCGTGGGAACTGTACACACAAGCATTTACCGACACCCCTTGCACATTGCAGGAATTCAGCTGGGAGTTATTGCATCCTCCGTACAGTCCTGACCTTGCTCCAAGCCAATTCCACATGTTTAGTTCCTGGGAGGCCGGTGTTTTACACGTGTAGCAGGCAGTCAGAGCACACTGAAAAAGCACTTTCTACCTCGATTGTATCCAAGCACAGGTGAAATGTTGGGATAAGTGCATTAGTGTACCAGAGGATCATATAGAGAAATAAAGGGAGTTTTATGGGCAATCAAAAGTACCCGTTTGACTTGAATGCCCTGCATACATGAGGGTATGTCTCCCGTCCCTTAAAATAAGTAGTTCCCAGAATGTCTTAAATTAAAAATACTTGTCTGAAATGTTTGCATGTGACTGAAAAAGAACTCTTTAGATGAATGATCTTTAGTGACTTTAGTCAGTTACCTCATTACTGGGATTTAGAAACTTCTAGCTAATTTATTGTGTGAGTGTGAGCATGGAGATGGAGCTGGTTAAAAGTAGAGCACCAAGTATAAAGTTTGGGGGTTTGGTTAGAGGGAGCTGCTGCCGTAGGAGTGGATGCAAGATGACTGAGATGCATGTGTACACTTACATGAGAAAAACAAACAGAAGAAAATGGAAGCCAGCAGATGGACACGCTGAACTGTTTCTGATCCCCTAACGCAGATACTGAGAGCTACTTGTTTCTGTGGTTATGTCTGTGTGTTCTGGTGTTTGTCTGAAGAGTGCAGGAGACGAGAATCTTGAGGGAGATTGAAGTGGATTGTGCGGCTCCATTAGAAAGGACGAGACTCAGGAGGAAGTCCAGGTCTTTTGTGGAATTTCCTGTGGAGTTTGCCGGGTGACGGATAGCACCAGTATTTCCAGCATGAGATCTAGAGAATGAGATGTTAAGATGAGACAGTCTAAGAGGTGTGAAGCATCTAGTCTGCGACAAGAGCAAACCTATGTCACGGCTCCTGACAGTTTTTACAAAGAATAAAAGAAAATATATACACTGGACAGGAAAACTAGTGTCCCTAATTTTTTTATGGACTTCATGGGAGCAGAGAGATGATGGGACACATAAGATGAGCTGCATGCAGCTTTATCACCTGGCAGTATGCCATCCATGCTTCTGAGTGTGACAGACAGCTCTAGCAGCCCTACACTGCTGTGTTGTACAGTTGATGGTGAAATGAGAGAAGAGACAATGTTTCCACAATGTTTAAAATAATTTTCTCATGTTTGGTGACGTGTTTTGATTATTATCAGACATGTCATGCAGATTTGGAAATGTTGGCCCCACATCTAAACCTAAAACACGAGTGTGTTAGTGTCGTGTTGTCAGCCCAAGTGTCGAGCCGACAGGCCAACATTCAACAATCTTGCTCAAATTTATTTATTTATTCATTTATTTATATTGTTTTTGTCTGATGTTGGATTTAGTCTAATTCACCCTACTGTGCTTGAAGTCTTCTGTAAATGTCACTTTTATTCCTTCATTTAAGAGAAAGGTCATCAAGTCTCGTTTGACTTGAACACCCTTTGTATGTGGCAGTCTGGGGAAAACCCCTTCTACATTTTCTACTATTTGTTGTTGAAATTTACAACCTGAAATATGTTAAAGAAATATGTAACAAAAGGAAACACCATTTTCTCTTTTATCTTTGCCACATGTGCTTCACAGACGTGTTGACAGTGGATTTGATCAGGCATATCTGTTTCACTGTGTCATGTAGCTATAAAAAAAAAATAAATCACATGCAGTTCGTAAGAAACTCAAACTTGCACAGTTAGGCAGACCAACAGTACAGTATGCAGATCAACTGTTCTTATTAACATGCTTATTAAACTCGATCGCTACCTAACCTAATGTTAGCAAGAGGACAGCTTAAGCACAATTATTAAATTCAGTTCAATTTTATCAGTATAGCGCTTTTAATCATTGTCACAAAGCAGCTATACTGAATTAAAAGAAAATTAGTATTAAATGTGTAAGAAAATATGTATGAATTAAAAGGTCAGCTTGTCCATGATGATAAAGCATATTAAAAAAAAAAAAAAAAAAAAGGAACTCATTATATGTAGTTTCAGTCTAGTTTCTTAAAGTGTCATCACAGCCAGAAAGCTGACTTTTTTTTTTTTGTTTAAACATCTTTGCTTAACATTACAATGATGATGCAACTCTTGACTTCATCGATTCTTGCTGCAGATTGATTTGAAATGACAACAGTATGAACTCTCCCACCCATTTCGACTTGCTGCTTACTTCCCCAAATACTTGATAAGACTGAAAACAGCTAACCGTCTCCTGCTGAACATTTCAATCTTCCAGAAATGAAGATTCTCAGAAGCACATCTGACAAGGCTTTAGGGAACGGGCTTAATAACCTGCGTCGTTGCTCTTAGCTCTTAGATCTCCTCCTCCTACCTCCTGAAGCTTTAACTCTCCTGCTGTCCGCAGTGCTGCATTGCTCAGCTCTGTTAATTAAGCTCAAATAATGGTAGCCTAAAAAGTATGTAGACAAATAATACCTCTTTATTTATTTGTTTCTCCCATTCTGTCTGTCTCTCTTAGAACCAAGACACTTGTAGTGCTTGGAAAAACAATACACAGCTCAAAAACTGAATTATAGATTATAGAGCAACGTTGTTGCTTGAACACAAATACGAAGCCGTGCTCATGTACACATGTGGGATTCTGTTTCTATTCAGATTCCTTGTTTACTGAGTCATACTGCTGTCAGAGCGGATGAATATGCAGCCTTGTTTAATGTAACACTTCAACGTGCTTCTGTTTGCCTGGTCTGCACTCGCTGTTTAAGCAAAACAAATCTTGAGTGTCCAAACCTTAATTAGTTCAAGTTAAATAACGTGTAGATAAATATACAATATAACATGAAGACGAGATATAAATGGCACAATTTGTAAGATGTTATTAGTTCTGTGCTTTCTCGACAACCCAGGCAGGCTCAGCACGAACGATGTAAATTAAATGCGAAAGGTTAAAAAAAAAAAAAAAAACCAGCAAACAAGATCTCCTGCGCCATCCCAACATACCACGTTGTCAGACTGAAAGTTACCTTTTATGAAGCCGGTGTGGAACACTTTCTGTAGAATAGTGATATAGAATCATATTAATAGGAAATCCCACGGTGATGTATAATTATTTCACAGCATTATATGATCTGCAGTGTAAACAAGATTAGACAGGTTTACACACCGAACAAAATGAAAATAGGATTTAACTAGCACAGAGGGTGTGATAGAAACACAATATAACTAAATCACGTGTCAATGAATAGGTTGAATTCTGGTGGCATGGAGACAAACTGCAGAAATAAACTCGTACTGTATTTGATGAGACAATAAAAAGAGAGGGAGTTCTTTATAGACTGTTCAGCTACTGTGCTTTAGGCAATGAAATGGTGTTTACAAACTGAATAGGGGGAAATAAATCAAATCAAATGTAAGACCACTGGGTTAGAGGGGAGCATGTTATGATTCAATTCTGTTTTTAGGGTAACAAGCTTATAATTGTGAAAATAGCACATAGGCAGTGCTAAGTCACTGATGCAGTTATTACATCTAGCATTTAAATGATCTTCAGTGAAACAAATCATGCTGTAGCAGCACTCCAGTTCTATCCTCTGGCTCAATTTGCTCCTTGGATGTCTTAAAAATACCTCCAACCACCATGAACACGCAATACTGTATGTTTGGACCACTATCGGTAGTTCATGAATCAGGTTTTAGTTAAGTTCCAGTTGCAGTGGACCGAGAGCACTTCATATGTTCTGTCAGAGCAGTTGTCATACTGAACATATCTAAACCAGGATCACATGAAAAAGTGACTCAGATCTGATCTGATCGTCATCGGGTCACTTCAGGTCATTAATGTGAACTTAATCCAAGTTTTCGCTTCTACTTAAACAAGTCTCATCAAGGAGAAAGGTTCAAGATGGTATGATGAAAGCAAACTAATGTGACCCTACCTGGAATTATTAAAGAAGAACTATTGCTTCACATAAGACAGCTGCAGCTGGGTAAAGGCTTGCACATGCTCTCACTGAGACACTTAAAGCCGGGCAACTGCATCTTTTCAACCTGCTGCTCATTGTGCCCCACAGAGCAGTGTAACACTTTTGGAGAAAAGTGCTTGCTTCTGTCTTCTACTTGCTCCCAGAAAACCACAATTGAATAATATACTCTGTCATTTACAGATGCATATCAGTCCTCCTACAGTAGATTGCTCGGGCTGTTTGGGACCTGAACATGCGGTTTTCACTCAGGAGCCCCAACACCTTCTCATTCTTAAGATGGCTAACCTTGTTCACCATGTTAGCATTTTTTAGCTAATGTATATGAGCTATTTGCTTAGAATAAGGCACCAAGTATTTCTGTTCTTTTATGCTTGTAACGTAGATCAGTTTTTGTTTAAGTGCTCGTTTGGTTGGGTGAATCAGATTATCGGCTGTATTTCAGTTTTCCCAGTTTTCTCTTTTGCCAGCTGTTGTTGGCGACAGCTGTTTATTCTACTGCCATTGCACACAGACTGCATGGATAAACAGAGGATTCTGTAATTTCATTAAATGAAAGGAAACCAAATTGAGGTCATTGTCATGTAGGCTGTTTATTCAGGCTACACTTCATCTTTTGCTTTGACCAAGAGACGGAGACAACTTTGTCTGCATGTAATCTCCTGCCCCTGTAGTTTTTTGCCAGGCAGAAAATTGATAATGTCCCTAGTGTTGTTGGATGTGTAATATATGGATTTAGAAACTATAAAACATGTCAAATCATGTTTATTAGTATATTAGTTTTATGTAGCTACTTGAACGCATCATGTTTTTTTCTGGAACATATCACAAAACAGAATCGCAAAGCAAAAACCTATTATAATAAGCAAACACAAAATAGAAGCTTTCATGTGGCTTTTTAATTTAATAACTCAAATAATTAAGTATTGTATTATCTGGAGTCAGTTTTCATTCTCACTGAAACTGGACGATTAAAGTAAAAAAAAAAAATATTGGCTCGTCTTTTTCCGAGTTTTCCTGCCAGTTCAGTGATTCTGTACCTTCTCTAGCCTCAGATTCAATTCAGTACAGTTAAATTCAATTCACTTCAATTAACTCACATTGTCTATACCACTTATCCTGTTTTGGGTCACGAGAAACGTGGAAGCTCTCCCAAGGGACTTGGGGCACGAGGCAGAGGAAGTGGTGCCGATCCATTGCAGGCCACACAAGCACACATATGCTTACTCAATACAGCGAATTTGAATACTCTATTTAGGCGGATCTACATGTCTTTGGACTACGGGCAGAAACCGAAGTACATAGAGGAAACCAACCAAGCATGGGGAGAGCATGCAAACTCCATGCACGCAGACCCAAGGAAGGAATTGAACCCACAGTGATGACCACTACACCACCATGCTGCCCGATTCTGTTCAGATTAAATTCATTTCTACATTGTCACAAAGCAGCTTTATAGGAAAAAAAAATCTCGGATATGAATTGGAAAAATATTTGTCCCTAGTGAATACTGAGGGGAACCAGACTCAAAAGGAAACTCTCTCGTTTGGGTGATACCTGGGAGTGAGACCATATGACTGCGTTATATGATGAGGACTTGGGTAAAAAACTGTTCGTGGCAATTTCAGTTCATATTTGAGCAATTGCTGTTAAAAGCCATCATAGTGAAACCATTATTATTAAGTGGAAGCATCCTCAGTTATCACATGAATTTTTAAGCAGACAACATGTTCTACATTTCAAGGATTCGTGTCCTTGGCAGGACTGGAGACATCTGTTGTTGTAGCTCGTGTTCTTCAAAGTGCTTTTTGAGATTCTTTTCTGCTCAACATGATTGTAGGGTCAATATTTGCATTACTGCAGACTTCATGTCAGCCTCGTCCAGCCTGACCGTTCTCCTTTGATCTTTTTTTTTTTTTTTTTTTTTTTGCACCATTCTGTATAAGTGCTAGAAAACTACTGAAAAAATCATTTTTTAACATTCTCTGGCATATGAACATTCTCTGAAGCTGTTCATTTGTATCTGCATAATGTAATGCATTGCGCCACTGCCCTGTGATGAATAATTACCTGAATGAACATGTTACATAGCATTAGTTAATGCTGTGTGTAGGTATAAATATTAAACGTTCCTTGCAGATTAGGTATTTGAGAGTTGTAGCTGAAAACTTTCATTTTATGACTGTACATGCCACTGTTTATATAAGGCACTTAAAACCCACAAGTGCTATTATTTCACCCTGATTCATTGTTGGTTTATGGATTTAGTCATGTGACATGTCTTGATTTGTCAAACACTTCCTTTTCCTGTTGTTCATTTAGACATGGTTCTTTGCAATTAAGCAGTTTTTTAGTCATCGATTATACAGCTGAATGGCTTAGCCGTGCCGTGATGCGTCTTCGCATGCCTATGCGTTCATCATCATGAAATCCGGAGTGTTTGTTGCTAGGTGATTGAGAGGATTCTTTAAATAGCTCAGAGTGAAAACGTGCAATACATTTTCTCTCACTTTACAGTTTTGCACCATATAATACCACAAATTGACAGGTGTCCTCGAAGAGCTTCTGTGTAGTTTGTCTTGTTTTTGCTTTAGATATATGGAGGTACACACCTTCTCATGCTTTATTTTTGTGCAGGAGCAGTATTATTTATAAATCTACACTATAAAAAAAATGGAATTGCACTTCTATTCAGTTTTACCTGCAGTTAGGGCTTTTAATCAATGTAAGTTTGTGATGTTATGGCTTTTAAAGTGATTTCCTTACTTGATAGCAGGGAAGCTATTTAGTTAAGTGTTTAGGTTGTATCTTTACATGCCATGCACTTAGAGGTGAATTGATATTGAGCAAATCTGAAAAATGAAGCTTTGCAACAAACACTTTACATTATCGTTTGCTCTGCTGACATTATTTCACAGAGTTGTTGAATTCTCAATTCTGACCGGTCAGAAGGTGTTGATTAACCCTGAGTTTAGTGCCATCTGTAGCAACTAATTCCTTGGGTCAAATATCAAGTCTAATCAGAAACAGGCTAAGAAAATGTTCAGAGTGGAATTATGGGGGAAACACATTCACACTGTCATGAAAGCATCAATCATATTGGCGCTAGTCAATCACGGGAATTCGAGAACTCACAAGTGGAAGCACTTTTTTCTGAGTGTCTTATGCCGCTCCCTAAGTTTGTGATCTACAGGTCGAAAGGTAGGATTGGTTGATTAACCTGCCTTAAAGGAAAGCTGATGGGGGTGTGCCCTAAGAGATGCTTAAGAATTGGGCACTACTAAATTAGGAGGAAAATTTGGTGACCAAAAATCAGCTAATTGCCAGCTTCTCTACAGTTGAAGTGTGTGAGCTAGAAGGAAAGCACTAAAGTGCGGAAGGCGGAAGGTTCTCCTGTACCAGGGCTGGGAACCTGTGATGTAAGTACTAACAGGAACTTTGGGACTTGCTGTTATATAACAATAATTTACTTTGTGGTAGTACAGTACCTGTAACTCAATTTGCATTTGCAGGTTGCATTATACTTTCCCATCATTGGTTATTTATTTACAGCAGCTCAAATTGGCATGTTTTAATTTTTACTTATTTAACACAAGCTGACTTGAAGACACAGTTTAATTAAGAATGCAAAGTAGGAATAAGTTCTGTATAAGAAGCATAAATTGGTTCTTAATCTCTCTCTCCATCTCTCTCTCCCTCTCGCTCCCTCTCTGTTTGCTACAGTTATATCTTTCGCCTGAGCTGCACGCGCCTGGGCCAGTGGGCCATCGGCTATGTCACTGGTGATGGGAACATCCTACAGACCATCCCCCACAACAAACCGCTCTTCCAAGCACTCATCGATGGCTGCCGGGAAGGATTGTAAGTGCTGCATTTCACACTCGCAACACTCTAGAGAGAATATTATAAAGCCCAGTACAAAAGGAAAAAAAAAAACTAGAGTGTTTTGAACTTTCGGTGTGAATAAATCCTGCATATAATGACAAGTGAGGAAGTGATACTTAATTGAGGTTTGTGCATTTGCTAGATAGTTCTTAAAGGGTATGCTGGGTTTAGATTTCAAGCAGACTCGTAATAAACTGTGACTTATTGTATATGTACCGAATTCAAGTGCCTACATGAGCGTGTTCTCTGTGTTTATCAATTTGCAAAATTGACTTTATATAAAATTTCATACTTCTTCCTTGGTTGTGTTTGTGTTTGCAGTTCTGAAGTGATGTAAACCACACTATGGCTACTAATTAATTTATTAACATAGCTCTGCATGTAAAAATGTAAATGTAAAAATTACATATTCGTACTTTTATCTGCAGTAAGCAGTTTGTCCTGGTCTACAATCGGGATCAGTTAATGTCACTGTGAGGACATGCTCTGAACTGGGCACCAGTCTATCACAGGACAACACACATGCATACCTTGGCCCGTTGAGCCTAGCCAGTCCACCTATATTCATGTTTTTGAAATAAAACCTGAGAACCAATAGGAAACTCACTTAGACACACAAACACGCAAACCAGGAGTGTAAGCAGAAATACGACACATTCATTGCGTTTTTTTAATGATAAACATAGAAACTTACTATAGATTGGTGCTAATGTTGCTAATTATGTGAACAGTAGATTGACTTGCTTGCTTTTAAGGTGGCTATCAGGTTTGCATGATTTTTACCCTTAAACTTTAAGTAAATTAGAATCTCAGTATTAGATCTTTGTAAATTGCAGAAAAATTCTGTTTTTCTTTTGATTTCCACTAAAAACAATCCTGTCAGCTTTAGCAGTGTCTGTCAGTCCTGTCTTTCTGAACAACCTTCTATATACTATATACTTGGACTGAGATCACAACACTTCTTACATCACTCAGATCTGTATGATCAGGATGTCATTATGATGAACTAGTCATTACATGCTTCATAGATTGGGAAACAAAACAGCAACGGCCTGTGACTATAGGTTTTGTTGTAACATAATGCCGTAATAAACACAGCCTTGAGTATATTAAGACGGGAGTCGGTCATGCTTGACTTATCCTATAGGTTTTTAGAGTAGCCATGCTGTCATCCGTCCTGCAGTCTAGCAACTTATTTTGAAAGGTTTTAGATGTTTGAAACACTAGACTTGCTTCTTGAAGAGCTAATGCATAACATTAACCAGGGTTGCCAGATCTTAATTAGATTTCCAGCATTATTATTATTATTTATATTGGACATTATAAATTTTAATGCTCTACAAACCCACGGTGCAGTTTGTCACTCAGAAAATGAGTACAGTGTGACAAAACAGGGCAAAATTCCACAACTCTTTTGCCATTCAAAAATTCCCTTCACAGCTCAGCTGAGATTTATATGAAGCTTTTTTTCAAATTGTGAGGATATGCAAAACATGCAGTATTGCTTTTTTTTTTTTTTTTTTTATTCATTTCATTACTTTTTTTTTTTGTAATCAATTGCTTGAAATGCACAGGAAATCAACTGATAATCGACTGTAATCGATAATCGTCCAGGCAATAGTGAGCAGCACGATTAACATCTAGAGAACTGATCAAATCAATGTAACACTGATAACATATTATATGTAACATATTTTTCAAATAGCAAGGTTATATAATTTGTATTTTTGAATTAGTGATTTAAAATGCATGAAGCTGTAAAATAGTATTTTTACGAAGATTAACAATTGTTAAAAAGCTGGTTCAGTGGCTTCTGTAACAAAAGATCCCTGACCAAGGTGTTTCCACCCCATAAATAATTACATATTTAAAAGGTACACAATGGTGAACAGCCATATTCGTGCTTTCTTGGATGGTTGATGATGTTGGCAAAACAGACACATCTTCCTCCTTCTCCTTGTCTGATTCTGTCATTTTCAAGCCTACCCTGGCTGATTGGCTGTATAAATGTGGCTAATGCAGCGTGACTTCTCCTCTCTCCCTCCACAGGCTGAAGCGGGCTTCTGTGATTAGATAGAGAGATAAATAGGGAGATAACTGTAATGTGAATTGGCAGGGAAAAAGGATCCTATCTGCACACATGAGGTTTGGAGTGCAGCAGACTTACTGTGATACACGCTGCACACCATAGTGGATTTGCTTTGTTAATTTTTGCTGCATGCATTGACCTCATGCTGTCTGTTCCTTTGCAGTTATCTGTTTCCTGACGGTAGAAGTTATAACCCAGACCTGACCGGCCTGTGCGAGCCTACCCCACACGACCACATTAAAGTCACACAGGTGAGGAACAGATTTGGGTGGGTGTGGTCATGCACCTTTGTGCACACTTGCAGTCATGCATTCATGCATATCAAAATGCAAATGCATTCGTGGCTTTTGTCTGACGTGACCTTTTTCTTCACAGGAGCAGTACGAGCTGTATTGTGAGATGGGCTCCACCTTTCAGCTGTGCAAAATTTGTGCAGAGAATGATAAAGACGTGAAGATCGAGCCCTGCGGTCACCTGATGTGCACGTCCTGTCTCACGGCGTGGCAGGTACATCCACATAGCCTTCATGTAAAGTGTATTTCAGCTAAGAGAGTGATTCTTGTGAGAGACTTGATTATGTTTTTTGACTTTGGGTCTTGATGTTCACAGTGAAGCTTATCAGCAGGTCAGTTTGTATTCTGAAGTTAAGCTTCACTGAACTGCAAAAGCAGAAATGAAAGGCAGTTGGGGATGTGTGCTGCGTCGTGGGAATATCCCACTGGCTTATCCTAACACAAACAATTCTATACTTTCTGCCATTTCAGCACTGCATAGCTCTCACTTCTAGGAATTCTTGCACAATCTGTACAATTATTTTTATATACCGCATCTGTAGAGGAAGCACGAGATTGTAGCAAACAAGTATTTCGACAGATTTTCCCGTGGTGGAAAAAATACATAATTATTCGGAGCTTGCAAATTTGATGCAAAGAATGATTTAGTTAGCCCTAACCATAACCCTGGTTTTAGAGAGTTAGATAGACCTATTCTTAGACTCTAACTCTAAAACAATGGGTAGGGTTAACTAAATCATAATACAAGAAAAAATAATAATACAAGGACAGTATTGTCAAGTGCATTTGCAAAAACCCATCAAACAGCAAGATGAAACTCGCTTTCATGAAGACCATCACAGGAAAGACCAAAACTTACCGCAGAAATTTATTTAGAGTTACCAAACTAAAACAATCACCAATTACAAGCACCTCCGGTTAGCGCTATGAAGACTTTACAGAGCACAAGTAGCAGACACATCTCAAGATCAGCTGTTTGGAGGAGATTATTTCATATTTTGTATGCCCTCAGCATTGTTTTACAAAGAAATAAAAATTAGGAAAGACAACTGAAGCGTGTGTACAAACAACCAGTACAAGACTAGTACTATATAGGTTTTGTGTACACTTAGAATATTATCGTAAAGTTGATTTATTACAGTAATTCAATTCAAAAAGTGAAACTCATCTATTATATTGATTCACTACACACAAACTTGTACATTTCAAGTGTTTATTTCTTTCAATTTTGATGATTATGACTTACAGGTAATGAAAACCCATAATTCAGTATCTCAAAGAATGTGAATATTGGGGGAAAAAGCTCAAATATGAAATACTCATGGTGTCGTACTCTAATCAGCTAGTTAACTCAAAACTCATGAAGGTTTCCTGAAGCTTTAAGTGGTCCCTCAGGCTGGTTCAGTAGGCTACACCATCATGGGGAAGACAGGTGTGCAAGCAAAAGGGATGGACGCAGCCTTGAGAGGATTGTGTAACGAAGCCCATTTGGGGGAGATTCACAAGGAGTGTATCCAGGAAATTTTAGGTTTTCATTAGCTGTAAGCCATGAACATCAAAATTAAAAGAAATAAAAATCGAAAAATATCGGCCTGTGTGTAATGAATCTAATATTAGTAATATGAGTTTCGTGTTGAAAAATGTAAAATTACTGAATTATGAATTAATAATGAATTACTGAATTATGCTTGGTTATACTCCCAATTCAAGGTTTAACTGAGTGTGTGCGTGCGCGAGTGTATACAGTGTATATATACATATCTCACACACACACACACACACACACACACACACACACACGCACACACACGTTCAATCGTGGATTGCACTTGTACAGTATAACAAAGTGAATTTTCCCTAAAAGAAATAATGTTCTGTACGACTAAGAGGAATTGAAAAAAATAATAAATTCCAAAGAAATGTTAAAAGGCACAGCATTGCAACAAAACAGGATTTTCAGCATAATAGCACGAGGTAACAAACCACATTTAAATACATTACCAAGCATAAATCTCCTTATTAAAAGACTGATTAGATATACTGTAGTTCATGCCATAAAAGTTGGCCAGAAATTAATTTGGAAAGTATAAATGACTGTTAATGCTCACATTGATCACCTCTGACTTAACAGCACTTGCATACAACTATGAATACAAGAATGTCGAACGTTTCATTAAGTATCGCAACTGATATAGTAACAGAACTGAAATTTTCCCCCTGGAATATTACTAGACCTTAACAGCTTGGGAATGAGGACAAAGTCCCTGCTGTCCTATTGCTGACATTCTTGACCCGCATGACCCACAAATTTGAGTGAAAGTATTTACCAGAATGTACATGTTGTAGATTTCCTCATGTGCACATGCCTATCTGAGTGCACATAATTACACAGGTGTATGTGTTTATATTAATCTCCATGATGACTCAGGGATATGGCTTTATGTAGTGATTTCCTGCACCAATTTTTTTTACATAGATGTAGCTCTAAAATAAATCGTTTTCTGGAGGGAACATGTACTATATATATGCCAGATATACCACTAGACCCTTTATTTAGCTGAGCATAGTGTGCAACAGTACAGCATAGTGTGTATGTGTGTTTGTGAGACAGGTACAGAAATAGGGTTGATGACAGAGGTTTTTTTTTTTAATTATTATTATTTTTTTTCATCTGTTCACTTTAACACCCCGTCTTTAGACATTTTCGCTTTCGCGTTCTGAAAGGCTTTAATAGCACTTGATGATAGAGCTCTCATTCCCTCGTCCCACAATTCTAATTAGTATTAGCTTTCAGCCTGTGCTTTGATGTGTCGCACAAGTCCCCGTCCAGATGGCCTCCATAATCATCTTTTGTTCTTGTAAATATTGACACTCTTTGATTCGTTGAGTTTAAGTAGAGGAAATGAAAGATGAATGTTCTGTTTTTCCTGCCATGTGCAATCTGTCACCAGGCTTGGAAGCCCTTGAGATTATGAATATATTTTTTTTTGTGAGTGTCCAATCCCTCCTGTAAGGGGTTATTTCAAAGCGTAGTAAGGTACTGACTCAGTGGTTCAAAATGAGGAAAAGGAGTACTGAGGTGCTGGAGCTGGTAGATCAGGACTGAACAAGAGCATATGTTCTGCAGCTGCCGGCGATAGCCGCTCGTGTTGCCTCCGATACAGCAAGCAAAGCACTTCCTCATGTAGCAGGACCCTGTTTACAGCTTTAGACAAATAAGCAAGCTTGAGCTGCTGGGACAGGCTTCGCTATAGAGGCGTTTGAGTTCACGTGTGATTATGTCCATGCATCAGTGCATGCCTGTGTCTGTTTCTGCTAAAAGAGTTGCAGACTGTTCAAGATACTTTGATTTGCATTGGAATCATGTGTGAATGAGTGAGTGTGTTGTTCTTTAGAGTTAATTTGGAACATTCCGACTTCCTGCAGGAGTCAGATGGTCAGGGCTGTCCCTTCTGTCGCTGCGAGATCAAGGGCACAGAGCCAATTATCGTGGACCCATTTGACCCCAGGAATGAAGGCGCCAAGTGCTTCTTTCTGGAGCAGTTTAACTCGCCCATGTTGGATCTAGATGACGATGATGACCGAGATGACTCTTTAGTGATGAACGGCCTGACCAACATCAGAAAGGTAAATGTAATTTAAAAATACTCAAGTGCACACTGTGGTGTTATTCTGACCTTGGTGGATTTGCTTTATATCATACAAAGTTTTTTATTTTATTTTTATATTTATGCCACAACGAATTTCTTTAGTGTAGTTAACTATTCATTTTTACATTTGTGTGAATGTCTTACTAGGTTTCAGGACAAAGTCCAAGAAAATACATTTAATAAATAAACAATAATAATAAAAAAACTACAAGAGCAGATTACTAGAAAACACAACATCCTGTATACAGAAGCACTGAAGGATTACAGTTAAAATATTGTAATCGAATGAGCATGTAGGTACAAAACTGCAAATTGCCATGAAGTCACAACCATGCTTTTATTAAAAAAAAAAATCATCACATCTTCTGTAGTCATCAGCACTGCTGTATGAATCTAGTTACATCAACAGGACAGGACCGCAGGTGTTCCTTGGTGCAAGCCTCGGCTTACACCTCACTATCCCACAAAGATTTAATGCAAGACTTGCATTAAAGATGTCTTTTATACTAGCGCTGACAGCAGGAGGTATCTGTATCCACTGTGCTCATTACACGTCTAGTCTTCTCTCTTTCTCTCTGTCCTTCTCCAATGCACCTCTTCAAACAAATCTGTCACTCTGTCCTGGTGAGCAACTTTGAACCGGACCTATGTTCTTACAGCAGACAGCTTTCAAAGAGCACATTCTGTTTCTCACTGGCAGAAATGTCAGCCACTTTTAAAGGAGAAAGATATCTGCCTTGGCTTTCATCCAGACCTGTGGAACCCTGCTTGACATTAGCAAGTCAATTCGTACTTCTGTTAGCAGACTAAAGAGCATGCTGTACAGTGACTACAAATGTAGTCAAATATCATAGGTGACATTTTTATTGAATCTCTCGTGTAGCTCTGGACCAGATTGATTAGTTCACAATGAAAAGATAATAAAATTATTTAAAAATAGAATACACAAAAAATTGTTAATCATTTTTAATTATACCTTGGCTCTAATAATATTGTTTAATATTATAATATAATTAAATTATCTTTCTTTTTGTTTCTCCTCTCTTGCTTCTTTTCTTTCTTTTTCTCTTGTTTACCCTCTGCAGTGTACAGAGCTCCAGAACTCCCCCATTATGTCTCCCAGTTCCTCTCCTGTAAGCCAGCGCAGGAAACCTCTAGCAGATCATGCAGGTGTTCAGCATCTGGGCCTGCCTCCAGTACCACCCCGTCTCGACCTCATCCAGAAGGGCGTGATCCGCTCACCTGCCGCCAGCCCCACCGGTTCACCAAAGGTGTGTGGTCTGTTTTCAAGTTTTATTGGTCCAAGTTGCACACTGTTATAATTTTTTAAGAATGCATGTCATTATATTACAGAATGAGTCTTAATATAGTTTCTAAATACTGTCCTCCTTTTTCCAGGGCTCACCTGGTGCTTCCAGGAAACAGGACAAGCCCCTACCAGCACCTCCACCCCCTCAGAGAGACCCTCCTCCTCCACCACCTCCCGAACGCCCACCTCCAATCCCCCCTGAGAGCAGGGCCGCCTGGCTGGCAGTACCCACGTCCTCCTCTGGACTTCCACGGGATTTGTCGCTGCCCTCAGACGCCTGGAGCCCAAAAGATACCAGTCACCTGGTAGAGAGCAGAGGAGGAGCGGAGCGCTCACCCAAACTTGCCCATGTTGCTCCTGCTCACCTCAACGGAAGACCACTGAGCTGCAGCGCCATCGGATATAGACCAGATACACACTCGGACTGTATGAAGGTGAGACACACCTTATTATCAATATATAAATATCATCAGTCCCCCTGAGATTTTAGGAAAACTGCAATGCAAAACAGACACTGAGACTAATTTAAGTTTCAGTGTTACAACAAAATAATTAACAGAAATAACATCACGTTTTGAAGTCTTTATTATTTTAAAGAACGACTTTTTGAATACTCACGGCTTATCCATTTATTCTTAAATTTAATATTGTTCAATTCAGAGAAAAACTGTTAACGTGATGAAATATTTAAAATGTTCTGCTCTTTATAGTTACATACATTATTGTATACATTAGTATATCATAGTATTTCTTACTTACGTTCTAGTATTTTAAAGTCTCCTTACCCCAGAAAGTGAAGAGAGAAAGAGAGAGTGCCCAGTCGCAGCGTAGCAGCATAGAGGATATCCTGACAGCTGGCATTTAAGTGCGAACTGAGTTGATCAGGCTTATGTTTATTTAGCTATTGCTGTAACTCAATCACACTTAACTAGGAAGATCTTCATGTTTAGGCAGAGTGACTGTTTTGACCATCATGTTTGTTAAATAGACTCCTTATTTATCATGATCTTTGCCAGCAGATAGACAGGAATGATTTACAAAAACATAAAGACAAGCATTTCAAGGTTGTTGTCTCAAAGTACGTTATAGTCAGAAAAATTTCTTTTCTTTTTTTTTTTTTTTTTTGCCATTTTTGGCCCAACTTCAGACACAGCAACATATAATTACCACCCCACACATACCAGGGCTCCAGATGGTGACTGAAATAGTCGGCAGTGCGTCTAATGTTTTTATGTTGTGACTAGTTTTATCCAGACAGTAACACATGTGCTTCTGTATGTTTGTGCTCTGTCCCCAGTGAATTGCAAGGCCAAATAAGAGATTGATTTCACACTTGGTGATTTATTTTTCTCTCAATTAATTTTTAGTTATTTATTTTTTTATCTGTCCAATTTAACTAACTAATGGGTGTGTTGTAGCTAGCTAGCCAGCCTGAGTTAGCTAATATTTTTCAAGGAGCATAGACAAGTGACAAGAAAGATAAATGGCCAAACAAAATCTTTTTCTCGATACCTGGCCATGAAAACCCTGCCATTGAGTGCACCAGTGTAAGTTCTGATCATAATCAGATAATGCTAGGAAACGCAAATAACCTACAACTCAGTTTAAATCAGTGTGGCTACATGAGTTTACCTGTAGTGGAGGACTTGCACGAATTGTTTCAAGAACAGCTTTGTCAAGTGCATTTGCAAAACCCAAGCACCATGATGAAACTTGCTCTCATGAAGAGCATCCAAGGAAAGCAATACCAAAACTTACCTCTGCTGCAGAGAAGTTTTAGAGCTTCAGGTTAAAGGCGGTTCAGACCACAAGTGGCAGACATATCTAAATATCAACTCTTCAAAGGAGATTGTTGCATATTTTAGACACCAAATAAGACTCTGGAATTACAGTAGAAGCTGTCCAGACATTTGACTGGTAGTGTCCTTCTGTTCTATAAAGTAATATCATTTACCTTGACAACTGATTAGTTTGTGATGCTGATCTGAAATTCTCCCATCAGCGCTTGCTTAAAAGGTATCGCGCAGAAACCTGACCTCATTCAGATAACACTGCAGCTCTTGAGTGACTCAGAACCAAGCAGGTCAGGAGCATGCTGTACCTTCTGGTCAGTAGATCTCTAGCACTTCTATTTCGAGCAGACAATAGTCAGGATTGCCTAAATCTGTTACCAAGCAACAGGCGAAATATTCACTGCAGGCTGTTTAAGCCACGTGTGGTGTGCAAAAGAACAGAGCCTGGCACTGGAGCAAGAAATGTCTACTTGTATTTAAAGACAAAACTTGTCATCTCACTCTCCACATATTTCATCTCTTTGTTGCGCTCACAGGAGAATCAAACCCATCAGGGTGCAGTTGTTGGATGACAAATATAGCTTTGGTGTGCCAGCATGTGCTACAGTCCATGGACTTATGAGTTAACTAGACTGACACACACACACACACCCACACACACGCGCGCGCACACACACACACACAGCTCAGTGGGATTTGGGGATTATGTATTAAATAGGGGCTCTAGTGCCCATCATCCTGAGGGAGGAAGTGGGTGTGGGTGAGGGGGCAGAAGAGAGGAAGGGAGGATAAGGCAGAGATGGCCACATGTTTTCTCTTTGAGTGGTGTCTTCTTCCTGCCAGGGTGACATTTAAAAGAGTTAGGGCTCTCATTAAATATCACCACAGGACCACAATCATGTGATTTCAGCAGGGCGGAAGTGGTGTGTGTGTGTGTGTGTGTGTGTGTGTGTATTGGAGAGAAAAACAACTGGAAAGTCAGCATGCAATGGGGTCATACAGGAGTACATCAAACTTTTATACTTATTAAAAGTAAGTGCTAATTTTAGTATAAATCTTGTTTTTAGCCAC
>JAAGKR010005556.1:24709-50011 GCA_011419295.1 Clarias macrocephalus
CACACACACACACACCCACACACACGCGCGCGCACACACACACACACAGCTCAGTGGGATTTGGGGATTATGTATTAAATAGGGGCTCTAGTGCCCATCATCCTGAGGGAGGAAGTGGGTGTGGGTGAGGGGGCAGAAGAGAGGAAGGGAGGATAAGGCAGAGATGGCCACATGTTTTCTCTTTGAGTGGTGTCTTCTTCCTGCCAGGGTGACATTTAAAAGAGTTAGGGCTCTCATTAAATATCACCACAGGACCACAATCATGTGATTTCAGCAGGGCGGAAGTGGTGTGTGTGTGTGTGTGTGTGTGTGTGTGTGTGTGTGTGTGTGTGTGTGTGTGTGTGTGTGTGTGTGTGTGTGTGTGTGTGTGTGTGTGTGTGTGTGTGTGTGTGTGTGTGTGTGTGTGTGTGTGTTGGAGAGAAAAACAACTAGAAAGTCAGCATGCAATGGGGTCATACAGGAGTACATCAAACTTTTATACTTATTAAAAGTAAGTGCTAATTTTAGTATAAATCTTGTTTTTAGCCACCCTATGATACTGAGCCTAAATGTAGGCTGTGTGAAATAGAGCAGCACTCGCCACACACACACGCGCACACATGCGCATGCACACACACACGCACTCACATTGACCTCTAGGTGGTGCTGTGGCACTGCAGCATTCTCAGTGTGTGGCTGGGAATCTCCCCCTCCCCCCCTGTCAAGATTCAAAGGTGCTTATTTGTCATATCAAATATAGACATTCATATTGCCAAAGTTTAGAAATAAGTTGGGAATAGACTTATAAGAAAATAACAGGAATAGATAGAATAAAAAATTGTAATAATAAAAAAGAGAAAATATAGAATAGTTTACAATAGAATAATAATAGATAAATATAAATAAATGGAGCACACGCATTTAGCTCTGCAGTCAAAGATAAAGTGACACTAGTGAAAAAAGAAGGAAAGCTTGGGGGTAATAATAATAAAATGATAAAGATAATAATAATTTCTCTGTTCCTGTGAAAGCTGTGTGTCTGAATTTGGTCTTGTTTCTCTGTAGCTCACTAATGGCCTGCTAAGCTCTGAGAGGTATGATGTTCCCCCTCAACGTCACTCCCCTCCTCCACCCTCCCTCACCAGCACCAACAACCAGAGGTGAGTATCTTACTCTCTCTTGTTCTGACACACACGCATACAGTCATACTCGTACCATTTTGCACTTTCCTACAGTAAAATCAGTTTAAGTTTGGATATTTGAAAAAGGAACGGGTAGAAAAACAACAATCCAGCTCGTGTAATTACACCACCTTTTAGTCACCCCTCTAATACACTACCAGGTATACAGCCAGACAGTAATGATATACTCATGTCTTTTTCATGAAACTAAGATTAAAATGAATGAGATACAATTATTCCAAACAATAAACTGTTAGATGGAATGATTTTGCTTCCAGCTTTGCTCTTAATTTGGTGGAACCGGCTCCTTAAACAGGCACTGGAATCATGTAACACACACCAGACATACGTACGCATCCTTCCACGCACACATCCAACACAATTTCCACTCTTATTATTTTCTTAGTCTTGTCATCTCATCTTGTCTTCTTATTTGTTGTCGCCTGCATGTGGCAAAAGAGGATCGTATCACCGCATGATCAGACGGTGTCTGTCGTCATCACACTTGACCTCTGTCCGCGACTCCTGCTAAACCGTTCATGGGAATTTGATCAAACCGTGACACAAACTTTATTAGGAAGCATAGATGTACTTTAGTGTAAGAAGTAGCATATTTAGTGGACAGACAAGATGTGTCTTTGTTGTAAGACTATTTCTTTTTTCTTCTTTTGTGAAACAATCGTTCTTGTGTGCATGTGTAGCAATGCCTCCTTGCTCATCAGCCATGTGCATCGATGTGTGCTGGCATGTTTAGGCTTAACGTGCGAGCGTGTCTGGACGGCACTGCGTCAGTGCCAGTCGTGCCATTGTTTGGACACGTGCTACAATTATGTAAAAACAACCGGCTTTGTTGTTTGTGTTCATTGCACACAGATACACTTGTATACACACAGTAGAGGACCGAAGACTTAGGAAGAGCTTAGTTTGTGTGATCACTGGAGCTTTCTGTGTTGAAATAGGTGGCGTTATGTAAGTGAAATAATAGTGATACAAAGTGAAAATTTCTTTGAGTGTATGTGTTAAATATCATAGCAATGGAAAGGTAGAGTGTGTGATTGTGAATAGCGTAAAGGGTAATCGCAACGGAACCTTCACTGAATGTGTGTGTGTTTGCCTGTGTACTTTTGTTCAGTAGCTAAAGGCTAAAGTGCAGCTGTGCACACTAATCTGCTGGCTCAGGGCATAGTAGATTCTTTGTAGCGAGCAGCTCACATACTTGGGACTGTTGATGTAATTTTCCACCTTGGGGGAAAAACATGCACACAGTCACTGTTTTAACAGTACTCTGGCTGAATGATGCTGAAGAGGTGGAAAATATAATTCCATAAACGCCTTAGTGTTACTGAGAAGTGAACCGTGCCCACTCTGTTCTGATTCACAACTAAAGTGGCTAACACTCTCTTTATTAACCTTGTGTTTATTTTGCCCTCTAGTGGTCATGGAAGTAAAAGCGGCCTGTGTTTTTGTGCATGCGTATCAGCACGCGTGTCTCAACCAGGAAATTATGAAGGAACAACCTTCGTTTTATCTGATTCCTGACAGAAGTTCAGAAGTGCGCGTTTTTATATACAAAAGTTTTTATGTGCAAAAGTCTTGAATTCCCCTTATTTCTTCGTAATAATTTCTAAATTAAATTCTTTTGATTAAATTGAAGAAATCAGAACAAATATTTTATTGTGACAGGATGCAAAGTACCTAAAGGTACAATTTAAAAATTGGATGTTTACTTCATCAGCAACCTCATTTCCTCTCGTCTGTTCGAAACACTCAGCATTCAGCATCACCAGTATACTAATCACCAGCCTGATCATGTGTCATCATCCGCACCTGTTTCTCACTGGTTAATGCCTCAGGATAGATGTGGGTTTTTTTTTTTTTTTTTTTTTAAATGCATGAATAATTCATATGTATGGCTTCACAAACCAGAAACATTTCTCTGAAACTGGTAAGGTACAGGGACTGGACTGAAAATGAGAGACACAAAGTCCTTTAGGAAGCCTGGAGAAGTATTATTCAAGACCGCATTAAAAATGCACGAATGTCTGGCTCTTTGGAAGCAATATATGAAATAAGAAGGGGGTCAAGACTTTTGCACAGTACAGTATTTCTGACTGTTGGACTAGGTGGTTGTGTGCATGGAGGTGAACACTGGGCCTAGTTGTGGTAGTGGAGCTCTTGCTGAGTTTGGTGTAAAAGCTGTGTGTGGGTGTTCGTATGTGAGAGAAAGATTGAACCACTAGGGGATGATTGAGTGTGCTGTTTAATGCATTGCTAAGACCTTTTTGTCACCGGTGAATGATGGTGTTCAAGCACCACGGACACTTTGATTTATCATCACATTCCTTTTTGTTGTGTTTGCTCTGTATTTGTGTGTTTTAAGTGACAATGATGCGTTCTAGATGTCAAATTCTTAGATATAGTAGTCAAGGTTTCAGATATGAACGAGTTTTTCACTTTTTTTCTGACAAACATCCCGTCACTTATTTAATCAAACACGATCACAAACAGGCAAATGTCATTGATGTCATTTCTCTTGCATCTTGTTTTCATTTATGTACATACAGGAATGTTCCCTTGTTGTGTGGCCTTAAAGATGGTAATCATCCATATTGAACTTTTAGCAGGAGTAGTTTTGGAAGCTCATCCGTGCTCAGTATGTGGGCTGTAACGTACATTGATTACTTTATTAATCCCCAGTAGCCTCTCAACCTGGGTCTGGCGTATCTGTTGGCAGGGAATACACTCCGGATGGGACACCAGCCCATGTTAAAACCTAGTGCCAATTTAGCATAAGTGGTCCACATAACTGCCATTTTTACATGAGGTGAGCGGAACTGCAGAGCTGAACACGGGAAGAACATGTAAAACTCCACACTGACAGTAACCCGAGCTCAGGATTACAGGAACGCTGTAAGGTAATAAAAGCCTAGTGCAATATAGGAAAGCGATATATGTAGTGCACTATAGGCTTAGAGATGATCTGAGGTGCAGCTACAGACAAAGTGTCTCCAGTAGGTACAGAATTTCAAGTATAAATAAGTCACAACATGAGGTTTAAAATATATATCAGTCAATTTTTCAGATGTCTCTTAATATTGCCTCAATAGACGAAGAGGTTTAAACACACGAAATGTACAAAATCAGACAAACCACATAAAAAAAAGCTTAAGCAGATTATACATACATCTACAAAGCGCTATTATACAAGTTACCGCATGTATGTCTCCCTCTGGGTTCATGCTAAATCTGACCCATAATGCCACATTTTTAACCTGCATTAAACTCTGGTCGTGTTACCCATACATTAAAATAACCTTACATAAAGAGCATTAAAATTTTAACCAGATTTTAATTCAAGATTTTAGATAGAGTTCAGACAATTTGCCAAAGATGACCCTTTTTACTTTACATCATTCTTTAAACCAATTTTAAAAGCCACAGGAACTCAAATAACATTTTTTCTGAGTCAGTTACACAGAGGTATTAAATTAAGCAAAGATATTGAAGAGGTGTCCTAATTAGTGACTAAAGGTAAAAAATATATCAGATATTGCGATAGTTTGATTGCATTTTTAAACCGTTATACAGTTTAAGTTCTTTCAGGTAAATAAAATGTGTTTCACACAGAACACTATAACCACAATACAGAGAGCAAAAGCAGCATAATTAAGTGCTGGCTCTGTGTTTGCTGCTAATGAGGTTGTATGAGAGGCTTACAGTACTTTGTGTGATAGCATTGTGCTGGATACTGACATTTTAGGAACTGATAATGAGTAGTTCTTATGGTCATGTTTTTATGTTTTTCTGTGTGTGTGCTGCAGGTTTTCGAACCCATTCAGCAGCATGTGCTTGGAGAGATCTCGGATAACAGACAGGGTAGAAGATGAGTATCAGATCCCGTCCTCTCATCCTGTGTGCATCACGCAGCCTCCTGTGTGCATCTCTGCCCCCATACCCAACAGGTACATACGCAAACACATTTCTTCCCACACACTAAGCGACATCATGATGCACTTATTATATATATTCACAATACTCAGTACACAACTTCTCAAACTCACTGTACAATATGAGCAGTAGTTAACTCACAGGTAGATTCTGACACACAGAGGAGATCTAATCCTCCTATTTTTGGTCACTAGTTAAAACATGTTCTCTATTCTCGGTTTTAAAGCCACATACAGTATGGGCATCATATTTGGACAAGCTCTGCTCTTTAAAAATACAACTCGGACAATAAAAAACACATTACAACACCTTAGTAAACATGTGTTCCCTGCGGTCGTCAATCAAACTTTAAAAAATTTTGCATAATAAACCGCAACATACCTATACATTTTCTAAGCAAAAAGTTTGAGAAATGTTAGTTATTTTTAGACATTCAGATGGGTCTCCAGTAAAAAAAAAAATATATAAAAATAAAAAAAAGGGTAGGGACATTCACTGTTTTTGTATTGGCCAGGGCAATCAGATTTTTCCTCCGTGACCTCAAGTAAAGCCCCATCCATGGCTTGTTGCTCAGCTCAGCAATTCAGTTTACTTTAGTCCTATTTGTATAGTGCCTTTAACAATGGATGTTGTAGCAAAGCAGCTGTACAGGATGGAAAATCCTGGATATAATGTGAAACATTTTGTATGTAATGAATAAGCTGGACGTAATCGTGATAAGTGAAAATCTCCCTGAGGAAGGAACCAGACTCAAAAGATAACCTTTATTTGTGGTCTCTAAGGTCGAAATTTCAATCGTATAATGGGAAATGTGCTTTAGTTGATATAAAGTCCACTTTGTTAAGGTTACCAGCTGTTCACTAACGGACTTGGTACAAAGTCTGAGATCTTTGTTAGCTTCTTGCTGAAATAGTAAAATATAGGACTTTAAACTAGAAAAAAAAGCAAAGTATGATGAATATACCGGATACAGCTGTCTTTTAGGGAAATTAAAAGGGCTTGACTTCAGTAAGTGTCACTGAGACTTCCTGGTAAGTGTTGCTCAGGTGTAATGACACTGCATTTCATTAATAAACCCCAGGAGCTAATTGGTAAAAAAAAAATTTAAAAAAATAAATAATAATAAAACATGTTGCGAAAAAACGTTCTAAAAAAGTAATTTAGTTCCATCTAAAGACTGACTGCTGTTTATATGCTACCACATCCTTCATAACCAACAGTTTCATTCTGTGTGTGTGTGTGTGTGTGTGTGTGTGTGTGTGTGTGTGTGTGTGTGTGTGTGTGTGTGTGTGTGTGTGTGTGTGTGTGTGGTTTTGACAAAACAAAAGTGGTTAGGGTATTTTGTACAATTGACTACTGTGAAAGATTAAGTTTGTGTATTTATTTTATGCAACTCAAAAACAAACTACGTACTATTTTTTAAAAAATTTTTTAGCTTAGAATAATTAGTTGGTGGTCATTTTAGACAATTTTTTGCCAATCCTATGATTTAACCAAAAACAACAACAACTCATGAGTAAACACAAGTTGATGGATGTAAATTGTAGCTTGTGCATGAAATGAAAATGAAGTTACACATCATCTCTCCATCAGTATGCGTTTGATAACAACAAGCTCCTTGCCATTTGAAATTGTATTTTAAGTAATAGCCTCTCTAATTAGAGTAGAGCATACTTCATGTATCCTATTCCTTGAAAGTGAAATGACCTGTGATGGTTTAAATTAACACAACACCGTCTTTTCTGCAGGTCTGCGGAGAACTCGACTGATCTGAGCTCAGAAGGGAAGAAGCTGAAAGCTCCAGAGCATGGTAACACTCTTGTGTTTGAGTGTGAGTGGGTGCAGTGTTTCCCACAGGTCTGAAATATACTTGCAAGCAGAATAGTAGCCTTTAAAAACCAGAGCATTTTAAAGCCTTTTTTTATATGCATTTCTATGTTTTAATAAATACAGTGGTGCCCAAAAAATTAACTGTATACACACTTACCCATAAAAAAAAAATATGCCTTCACTGTCACATGATAGAATCAACAATGGTACGACTACTGACATCTTTAGAGTAACCATAATCATTGCTGCCTTAATTCAATTCGAGTTTTAAAAAAAGGTTATAGATAATAACTGTTGAAGTATGTACACATTTTTGGGACGCCCTCCGAGTATAGGGATCATGATTGTGCAATATAGAGTAACACTTTTTTTTTCAGTACGACCTGGGCAATATGATGTACTGAATTTAATTTTAACCAATTATACAACCATTCCTAAGGAAAAAAAAAACTGTTACACAGGTACTGATTCATAAAATCATGTGTTTTATGGTTGTCTGAGAGATAAATGCACTTTAATAATATGCACATTTTGAGTTCTACATTTTTGTGACATCATGGCTATATACTGGTAGCAGTAAAAAATTTTATGCGTCTTAAAAGTAATAATAACTTTGGTTCTACATGACTCATCAGAACACCCAAATACACAGTTTGATGTCTGAAGTGTACCCCCGTTCACACACACTGGCAGCACTTCTGTATAAGCAGCTATGGAGTTTTTTTTTTTTTTTGTTTTGTTTTTGTGTTTACCAGCTGTGTTCCCTGCATGGATCTATGCCGCTTGAGGGTTTTTATCTTACAGGGTTTTTTTTTTTTTTTTTTTTTTTTTTTAACAGAAGAGCCCAATCACAGGGTGAAACTGTGTCGCCCTTCTTATACTTTATACTGCAGTTGGCATCTGTTGCATTTCAATTAAATTCATATTTATTTATATACGCTTTTAAACGGGGCCACTGTTTTACAAAATCAATCGAAGATTAAGGAAATGAGTATGAAATATGTGAGAAAATGTGTGTAAATCAAAAATGTGTAGTATAAATTTACTACCTCTCAGTGCACTGCTCTTGCACATGCAGTAGCAGAATAAACAGGTAGATGTGCGTCAGGGAGGGAACTGTGTGCTACTAGCTAATCAATCATGGCCCAAGTATACTGTCTGTGGGAAATGCTGGTGCGTGGGAGTGTGTGCGCGTCTGAATGAGTGAGTGAGAATGTTTGCTCACTATAACGCATACTGTAAAAACCATGTGTTTTAAAATCATTAGTTGCTGTGCACAAGCTCAGTGTGCTTTGTTTCATTAGCATATGTAGCAGTAAGTAAGTGTAACTGTTTATCATTTCGCTCAGGTGAGTTTGACGTAGGTATTCCGGGCGTAGTTCCTGCCATACAGTGTCCCCTCCACAACAACCGCACTCCAGCAGACTACGACATCCTTCTGCCCCCACAAGGTAACCAATGACAATGCTCCTCCTGCAGAAATGTGTTCTTATTGGCTGCTTTTTTTTTTAGTAGGGTTGGTAGCATATTTACATGGACTGTGGCCTCTGACTTTCAGCAGTTAAATTGTTTTTCATAAAACCCTCAAGTCTGTGTCTGCTGCCTTTATTAATAATTTGTTAAATAATTTGCTAACTAATAGTTTATTCGTCAGTTTTTTCCTCAGGAAATATTCATTTCTGGTTGTTAATGATAAGGTTTTGAGTGCTCATTCAGAAATGAAAGCAACCTGTATTTAAACACATGATCAACAGGAAAAAATACTTCATAATTATGATTTATTCACAATTTCATCGATGTAATAATCCTGCATTCTAACCTGACTGTAGCTGTGTATTTCTCCTTTCTGCCAGTTAGTGCTGGAACAGTGTTAGTGAAGCTGTAATGTCGCCATCTAGTGGTGAAAGTTTTATCCGCATATTAACTTGTTTTTCTTGTCCTTTCTAGCTCTGCCAGCAGAAGATCCATTTAACACAGCTCCTCCGTCACAACCTCCGCCTCCGCCCCCTGTTAGACACAGCTTCCCAGACGCCTCCTCATCATCATCATCTCCATCCTGCCCCAGAGCTGCTCGGCCCACATCTGGACACTTCCTTCTCAACTCGGGTAACGTCACTATGCAACATACCACAACTTTTGGCAAACAAAGTACTTTTATAAAAATTATGCAGGCTTACTGGTCACCAGATCGTACCAGTTTAGACAGTCACAGCTTCTGACGACTCAGAATGGAGCATTCAACAGCACTGAAGTTTGATAATAGGCTTCATTACACTCATTATGTTTTGCTTTATTTCTGTTAAAATTTTTCATCATATCATGGCTTTTAATTCTTGTTAGCACTAATTACATTCATAAAACCTCTTGTAAAAGAGCTCTTCATCAGTAATTTATTTTTATACAAATTTGTGTATAATTAACTAAAATCCCTTTGCATCCATTTGGGCAGGTTTTTGTTTTTAACCGATGTGGATGTTTTAGCACTGCAGCAAATTTTGAGAACAAGAACGTCATAGTTAATCGACTTTAATTGTACTATAGTGGTTATAACATGACGTGTTTTATACGTTTTTTATTTAATGTGTTTAAAATTTAGATGCTTTCCTGGATGTCTTGAGCGGTTCTGCTCCTCTACCGCCTGTTCGGAGGCAGACAGGAGACAGCGTATTCCGAAACTCGCAGGAGTACGACCAGCTGCCTCCTACATCAAGTATGAAAATAAATCAATGATATAATATTATATTGCATAGCCTTAGGGCATTTTCACACTCACAGAACTCTTGTTCGAGCCCTGATTGATCTCAGCGTTTGAGGGAAGGGCATTATCTTTGCAGGTTTGTTTTTACACAGGCAATTTATTCTGATTTACAGACCGACATGAAAAAGTGGGAAGTATAAAGTTATGGTTGCGTGCAGCTTCAGCGTCCCTAGGGAGTTTGCCATGTTCCTCCCATTTGCCAGTGGGTTTCCTCTGGGTTCAGTTTTCTTTCACCTCATAAAACATGACAGGTGCCTTGATTAGACTGAATGTGTGTGGAGGATGTACTGTATAGGACCAGCATCCCAGCCAGTGTTCAGTGTAGGCTGTGGTTTCCCCGTATTTCCAAAGGCGTTATGGATGTTGTGCGCTTATATACACACACCATGAAACAGTATCACAAAAGTCCAGCCAATTGTGGTGTTTGAGGAGTTTTGCTAAAGCCTTGGTTACTCAAAAAAGCGTAAGTGAAAATGCCTTGCGCTATATACGTACACTACCAGTCAAAAGTTTAGACACACCTTCTAATTCCTTAGTCTTTCTGATTTTTTTCTTTGGTTGTTTTCTTTGTCTGCATTGTTTGTTAATTGATGTTTGAGGCTGGCAAGTCTAAATTAACTTCTCCTCTAAAGATAATGTAAAGATAATATAAGGATATTGTTGTAGAATGTAGAAAATAAATCACAAAACAAAAATCATTAGAGATAGAAGGTCTGTCCAAACTTCTAACTGGTATAATATAACAATCATGTCTTGATGATACCCGATACCTTACTGATAGTGATATTCTCCCTACTCATGTGAGGCGTGTCATTAAAATCTAGTCAGGTCAGTTTGTCAGTTTCCTGTATATGATGTATATAGTACCACTAAAGTGCTGTCAGAGGTTGTGTAATGTCCCTGTACTATATTTTGTCAGGATGTTAGTTAAGCCATTAGTGAGAGATAAGTGCAGTCTTCCTGAATTATTAACCATGACTCGGCATTGCTCTTAATGTGTCTGTGAGCTGAAGATGAATCTAAGCTGATTGGCCTCATTTATTCTTTATGACCTGTTTAATGGAGCATGGTTTTGTTTCTGTCCACCAGTAGCCGGAGATTGTCCGCGGGCACCCGCAAGACCACCTAAGCCCTTTCCTCGCAAGACCCCTCCAGAGATCCTGCACCGGAGACCGCCTGAGTACTCACAGGAGAACGTGGACGCCAAAATCGCCAAGCTGATGGGTGAAGGCTACTCGTTCGACGACGTCAAGAGGGCGCTGTTGATCGCACAGAATAAAGTGGACGTGGCACGCAACATTTTGCGCGAGTTCGCCCTGGTGGCGCCAAGACTGAACTTGTAGCCAAATGCCCTCCGTTCTCCGTCTGACTCAACATGGGCGCCAGACGGGCAGCATGCAGGGTGACTCCTTTACTGACCTGGCTCAGACTGCAGGCATCCGTCTGTGACTTGGACAGTGATAGAGAGACACGGGCTAGATGCCCAGCCAGGATCGGGGAGGAAAGTAAAGGGGTCAAAATGTGGAACCTGTGAAAAAGCCTTGTGTTTACAGTGCTGTGCCGCGTGGTGGCTTAATACTGCTGCTGCTCTCTGCTCAGTGCCACTCTGTCTTGCTCCATTCAGTAGAGGAGCTGCGAATCTGTTCACACAGCTCATATTTTGTTGCAGACTGCTGCATATCCAAGGACTGGAATCGACTGAATTAAAATTAATATTGAATTGAACTCTGTCCTGACTGTTGATGTTGCCAGTTTGTTGCAGGCTGCTGTTGCCTATCCTGCCAGCTGTGCTGTTGCTGCTGCAAGCCTTAGTCTAACACACACATTCTCACGCACACACACACACACACACACACACACACACACACACACACACACACACACATACACTTTTGTGGTTTTACAGTTCTATCTAAATTCTTTTGTTTTTTTTTATGGTGGTCAGTGGAGGGGAGAGAGTGAGTGTGTCTGCGTGTCTGTCTGTCTGTCTGTGTGCTTTACTTTTACTGTTCCTCCCTCTGAGTGAAAAACTGTGAGAAAGACAAGCTCTACTAGTGAGAACAGTAGAGTGCATCCTTTTACAGTGACACATTATCTCCCATTTTGGAATTTAATGAAGTCCATTTCATGCCCTGAAAAGGAGAGAGATAAAGATGAATGCAATGGATTGTAGCTGGTGGACCACAAGTTTTTAAATCTTTTTAAATAATTTTTTTAAAATTATATATGCTCAACTCAGATCGATTCCTGCATAAGGCTACTCGTACACTGCATGGCTGATAATGATTGATGACAGTTGTAAAGATTCAGCATACTTGCTTAACATGCAATATCGATTGGCTCTCAGCTTTGATGGAGGAACTGCCTCCAAGTCTCGATTTTCTCTCATAGAATATTTCTCTGTCAAAAATGAACATTGACAATTAACATTGGCAACTCCTGTGGTGAGAGCAGTCACTGACACAGTTGCCCCCAACTGCTTGAACCTTTTTTTTTTCTTCTTTTTTTTTTTTTTGACTCAGTAGCACATCTCTACCTGTGTTACTTCTCTCTCAAACAAATAAGAAAAAAAAAATTTCTCACAAGCCACCATTGCAGGATTGAGCATAAAACACTGGGGTGAATCATTGAGCTGCTAAAAATGAACCTGATTGTAACAGATTGCCAAAACATTGCCCCTCCCATGCAGAGCTACATTTCCTAAAATAAAGCACGATTAGTTATGCCTTAAAGGTGCCCTAGTTATTGGAGATACCATACAGGGTCAAACTGCAGCAAATCCTTATCAAGGCTTGAATTTCACTGTAACATACTGTACATCAGAACATTCAAGCTTTCTCTTTCGCTTTAATCAATGTGCCACATTTTTATGTTTCTCTTTAGCTGCCAAATGAAAGGCCTCTGAATGTATTTGTTCCTGTTGCGCTTCATTCCCAGAGGAAGGCATTCAAATATATGAGAGGAGTCTCATAGCCGTGCATCCTGTGTGTAAAGCCCTGAGGTCATAACCAGAACTGATCAGCTATCTGCAGGCACATCTCGGAGCTGCTCGCCTTCCTTAAAAATAAACATTATCAGTAAAACAGCATTTTCTTCACGGCCGAACAGTTGCATTATGAAAGCTATCGGGTCGCAGCCGACGGCTCTAGTCGTCTGGCACTGAGAGAAATCATTTCCTCTGGTTTTGACTATCCAGACATTGGATAACGTTCTGATGTTATCACTTCAAAAGAACCAAGTGTATTGTTTTCTTGTGTAGCTTGCAGTAGTCAGAGCTGGAGAGATGAGTGAGCAACTAATGTAACACTCCCTCCATCTAACCATTCAAACTGTTAATTGAGATCTTTTAAATGTTATGTTTAAATGTTTAAACCAGGTATGAGCAGTTATTTTTGAATGCTTATCAGATCAGATTTACACATTCTTAAAGCTTTGTTTTTGCACTGGTCTCTCTTCCCCCCAGCTCAACAGATCGCTTCCCTCTTTCCGAACCACACAAACAAAGTGGCCTTTGATAGGACTGTAGAGGGTGGGACAGTTAGTTTTCTTTGCTTTGAAATAATGAGTTTTTTTTTTTTTGATTCTTTTCTCAGTGAATAATCCTTTGTGGATCATGTAATGTGTGCAATTTATTTATACTTTGTTAAAAAAAATCCTGAGATTATTTTCATTGTTCAGTAATGTTGTTAACTTGCAATCTGTTCTTGTGAAAATGTTTTATAAAAGCCAGTATTAACATTAATGTGCTGTGTTTTGGTGTGTAATTGTCATGCAGAGGTGAGAGAGGAAGTTCAGAAAAATGTGCTCATTCAAATTTTGATTAAAGCACGATAAATCCTTCTATTTATCTTTCTATTTAAAATTCACATATTAAATAGAAATGGAGTTCTTATAGTAGCTACAAAATATGTCTAATGTACTAGTGAGTAATAGCAGATTCATTTAAAGCATGGGTTTTAAACTCATTTTAGTCCCCATGATCAAGTAACTACAAGCCATTTGTTAGACCAATAACACATTAAGACTCAATTCAATTTAATTACATTTTATTTGTATAGCTCTTTTAACAGTGGTCATTGTCGCAAAGCAGGTTTACAGAATCAAAAGAAAATAATGAAAATAAATATGAAATGTGTGAGAAAATATGTATGAATCAAAATGATCAGATGAAACAACCTTTAAAAAAAACTTTTCTAAACTGTTCTAAACTTTTGGTAGAGCATACTTTGAGTTACTATATTTCAGTTGGAAAAAAAAAAGTGTTGAGTGTGCTGATTGAGCCATCTCTACCATGTGGTTGAGGAATGCTTACTAAAAAAAATCTACTGTGTTTAAATACTGTGCCTTGTCAATTTCTTTATAGTACACCATTAGAAATAAAGTACATAGCGCTAATGCCTCAAAACATTTGTGCTGTTGCACAACCACAAAATTTAGCCACACAACTTTTTTGTTTTGTTTGGTTTTGAAACATATTGAACTTCTCAACCGTTTGGAAGAGTGACATCTTAACTGCTTGCAAGAGTCATTAAAATTAACATTTATTGTTATTAGCCCAAGGAAATAAAAATGTAAAAGGGGGAAAAATGGTAATAAGACCCATGCTTACAGAACTGAATAAATCATTAGCACTGATATGGGTTTATGGCTCTATTCTGCCCCATGTGGAGTAAAAGACTATATTTTTCAGTTCAGTTACAGTCCACATGACACTTTTATTCCAGAACACAGTTTCCAAATTAATACCTTAAAACCTTAATCAGGCTGATCGTAGGCAAGTGGCGTTATGTTTACCAGTCCTGAAGTAGACGAAATATTTATTGCACAATAAGTAATATGTATTATACAATCAAAAGTATGCGAACACCTGGCTAATTGTAGACAGCCAAGCGGAGAAAAGCACAGGCCAGGTGCATCACACACACACACACATATATATATATATATATATATATATATATATATATATAATATTGTTTTTACACCTGACCTTGATAAGGCACCTTTACGTCGCCTTTGCTGTGCTACTTGACACTCTGACATTTATCTTGTGAGGGAAAGGGACATTTTTCTAGCATTAGTGAAACGGATGTCTCCATCATATTTTCAGCTTGGTGTAAGGCAGCTCTCTAGAAAGTTAATAGATGACCATTGCACAAACCAGTTCATAATCATTAACTTCACCTGGGTTGACTTTTTGTATCTGCAAAATGAAATGGCGCTTACTGATATGGTAGCTGAAAGTCACATTCTATCTGAGAATAAGATAAAGAAAGGGTGCCAATGAAAATAAACACAATGTTTGTGGTAACTGAAAGCGATAATCTGGAGACTTAACGTTCACCCCTATGCGGTTAACACATGGAGTGGCATTTTGGGGTCTCTGTGTGTGTTTAGTAAAACCATGACCAGAGTTTCCAGATAAGACGAATCACTTTTGCAGTTATTTATAAAACACTTGATACGAAAGTGGATTTTGAAACGAAAAAAAAAAAAAGCCAGAACACTACCTTCAAAATGTACACTTTATTTTCAACAAAAGTACAAAACCAAAAATTGGTATTTACAAACACTTTTATGGCCTTCTTCTCATTTACCCTCTTTGGTTTCACTGCTGCCCTGATGGTTTAAAATAACATATGCATGAGACAAAATTTCCCAAATACATCCAGTGAGGAAAGGAAAAAAACAACAACTAAATCTTAACATTTCTCCAGACAGCTGCATCCTGCTGTGGGACATTCTGAACATAAATAAGTAGGGATGGGAATCAACAAGGATCACGCGATATGATATTACCGTGATACCTAGGTGACGATCCGATTTGTATTGCAATTCTGTAAATATCATGATTTTATAAATGTCCCGATTCAATGATAATTTTTAGAGTTACAGTTGTAAAACAACAAAAAAGAAAAAACAGTAAATAATTAACTTCTAACACAGGACACTGCTGCCTGACCTGACTGAGTAGTTGAGTGCACCACCTGCAGGATATTAGAGGAACTGCAACAGCTTAATTACAAATATTAAATTATAAAAAAATTTACCCCACAAAAAGAATCGCAATACGTCACTGAATCGCTTCCTATCTTTATAAATAAGTGTATGTTGATGGGAAGGTTGAGGGTTTTTATTAGTTATAGCTTACTAATGCCCAGGCAGAATTGCAGCTAACCTCATACACGTCATAAATAGCCAAACATGAGCTAAGACACAAAGACTGGACACATTTACAACTTCTTCAGACCACAGTTAACGGAACAACGCCTTCGACTAAAAACTCAGGCTAAAAACTACAGTGTGGGACTTAAAACATAAAACATCATACAGCGAGTGCTGAGGTGTATGAATAAAAACGCACTATGCCTTATGGACAACCTACATAAGCTGCAAGAAATCGAAGCAAGGCGAACCTTCTCTCTGGCACAAAGAAACTAAACTTCATTTCTTTTTTTTCTTTTTTTCCGGAAATAAATAGTCAAACAAAAAGTAGGCATTAAGGCTTTGTGCAAGGCTGCAGAATACGGTATGAGTGTTATTTCTGGGTGGATTGCAATGCTCGTCT
Source organism: Clarias macrocephalus (assembly GCA_011419295.1). NCBI lineage: Eukaryota > Metazoa > Chordata > Actinopteri > Siluriformes > Clariidae > Clarias > Clarias macrocephalus. Next base: position 40,974 of record JAAGKR010005556.1, read on the forward strand.
GGTCCTCAAGCTGGACAGTAACGCATTGACTTTGGACTTTAGTGTCTATCCCATGTAATCACCCTGTTTAGTGTGTTTTAGCCAGTAGTCTGGGCTCCGAACGGTCTTCTTTAGGATCTTCAGTAACATAATATGAGGCGTAATGAAGGGTCCATTACGACATGCCCCGGTTTTAATAATACTCATCGAATTATAACTGAAACCCACAGAGTAAGAAGTCTACTACTATAATGTTCCTATTACTACCAATATACACTGTGTCTGAAACCATTCAGAGGAAATCTAGTTTGCTTCTGGACCGACGGGAATCGAGATATCGTGTGTCGACAAAGTAAAGGAGTGCTGATCAAGGCGGAAAACAGCGCAATAAATCTAAACAGAGAACGAGAGCGTAACAGCAGTGAAGTCTTCATCTCTCCATAATCCAGCAGGCTCTCTTAATCCTGCCTTACTTAAACCTGAATTATACAGCAATCGCAGCACTAACCAAGAGACTGTGCTCACCAGTGACATATTTACAAAGGCCTGAAAAGTGTACAGTATTTTTTTTTTGTTTTTCTACTAAAAAGAGGGGGAGGAAATAGCTGAACCCAGAACACCAGCAACGCACATGGCAGGGGGAAAAAAAAAAGAGCATTCACAAGGAACACAAGAAAATCAAATGAAACAAAACGAAAAAGACACAGTTTTCAGTGCAGACTAAATTTTTACAACACAGGTGGTTTTAACTCTTGAATGGCGCTGGGGTTTTGCTCGGAGGAGCGGTTTTTGTGGCTGTTTAGAAATATTCCAGGCGGTTCCGTGATGTGCATGTAGGCAGCCTGACAGCCTATCAGGAGTCTTCGATCAGATGATGGATATGTTGTTGTGTTGTACAGCACATTCAGTGTGACAAGGCCTCTCATCTGCCTCACAGAGAAAGAGGGAAAAGATCAGATTTAGATGTAGAACGTGTTATATAGTCCCGTAACATAACTTTCAGTAATATACACTATTGGTAATAAAATTTTGTTGTGATGATTGTTACATGATGAATTAGCATCATGAAGTGTTTATCTAATAATTATATATACTAATTATATATACAGATAAATGTTTTATATAATATATATAATATACATATATAATATACATACTGTAGTTTATACATTATTATTATATATAATAATATATGTATTATATATTATATGTAATATATAATATGGATTATATATAACTATTAATTAATTTAATATAAGTTATATATAATAAGTTATAAGTTATATAATAAAACTTAAGTTGTATACACTGTATGATATATGATAATATCATGATAATAATATAATTAATATTATATGAATATAATACACACTATACTATTTTTCTTCTGCTGAAGTGTGTATAAATCTTTTTTGGCCTACTCTGTATATTAAATACTTACAGTCTTATGCAAATGTTTAGGCACCCCTTGATAAATAATTTTTAATGTGATGTAACATAGACAATGTTTTAGTGATTTTTTTTTCATTGAAAAGATGTTAACACAGTTTCTCTTGGAAATGGAAAAATGCACAATATATATATTTTTTAACGCATTGATTGTTAACATCTTTTCAATTTAAAAAATCACCAAAATCTGTTATTTATCAAGGGGTGCCTAAACTTTTGCATAAGACTGTGTGTGTGTGTGTGTATATACACACACACACAGTCTTATGCAAAAGTATATACACACACACATACACACAAACTGTATATACACATACACCTTTCTACTCCACAAAAAACAGTTAATTAGACATAATAGATTCTGACCGTCTCTGTGTCTCGGTCCCGTGTAACACTCTAAGGCTCTTGTCTATGGTTGTTCTCCTCCAGCTTCTTGCTCTCCTCCGAGGTCCCGGTCTCCTTCTCGTTCGTTTTCCAGGTGCCTTGTCTGAGAAAAACATCACTGTGTTACTCACTCTATTATCACTCTAATGCTATCAGCTTTACCTTCCACCCTGATCCATTCTGTACAACACAGGGTGCCTGTTTACTTACTGTCTCGGTGTACCTAATAAACTGACCGCTCAGTAGTGATATGAGACTAATCACTGCACAAGGGGTTTGTTTAGAGCTGACAAGATCAAATATTCCAACACTGCCTTAAAGTGGCAATTTTCATTAATGTAACGTGTCATGGAACGTCATTAGAGCTGCAGCTGCTGTGGAATAAACAGCTTCTGATTAAACTGGATACGACGCTTCATTTCATGTATAAAGAGCTACATAAGGTGAAAGCCTGATTCACTCTTTTCACGTCATTCGCATTTGTCAGTGAAGTCGTGTGCGATTTCTGTTTCTGGGAAAGAAATGAGTCTGAACTTCATTCATCTTCAAATTGAAAATGACAAAAACGTTCACTGGTCATTACACAACGATTAGAGTGTGTAATCGAGCTTCAGACCCGCGCACTCAAAGACCTGCAGACTCGAGAGTCTCGGAGTCGAGTGCAGACGCTGACGTCTTACTGGATTACCGCGGGGAATAGGGTAACGGTTATGACAGTGCCAAGGTATAAACGACTCTGTGTAATGCGTGTCAACCTCACATGCATATCAATCTTCATTCTGAGAGTCCACAAGAGCATCTGTGAGCAGCGGTTGTGTTTATATAAGACTCGCTAGGCGTCAATCAGAACAGAATGAGAAACGCTGATTTCAAGACACACACTTGATTTAATCCTGACACTGTGTGTCAAAAAAAAAAAAAAAAAAAAAAAAAACCACACACCACCCGAGTCTGAAATGATGTCTGATTACGACCCTTCGGTTAAAACATGGCTTAAGCATCACACAAACACACATATGCAGAATTAAAAAAAATTTTTTTTTATAGTGCTCGTTTGTGATTGCGTTGTTTCAACAGCTTCATGACATTTCAGAGTTTCTCCAACACATCCCACAAGACTTTCCATGGCGTGAGGGGCGATACTGTGCTTAAACTGTTTAAGTGTTCTCCAATCACGAAAAGTGCAAGGAAACAATGATTAAATTAAAACGATCTGATTGTCCGTGACAAACGAGCCGAGGGCGACGGTGGCAAGGAAAAACTCCCTGAGATGGCAACAGGAAGAAACCTTGAGAGGAACCAGACTCAGCAGGGAACCCGTCCTCATTCGGGTGATATCGGATAGCAGGAATTGATCAGGTTAGGCGGCTGGAAGTTCAGTATAAGAGATGTTTAAATTAATCTGGAGTCCACTTTCATTATTAGAGGCTGTTTGTGGGAATTTCACACACTGACCACATTTCTTACTCAAATGGTTCAGCATTATCCTACAAGGTCTTAATAATAATAATAATAATACATATTTTACAGTTCTTAGTTGTTGATCGCCTTAGTTGTTTTCTTTGTTTGATGTGGGACGAGAACTTGCCCCGTGTGAAACATCTCTCCCATGACCACAGGATGTGTCTTCTGACATGGCTGTGACTTAATGGTTGTATGAGAAGCTACTCACTGCATCACTGAGGATTAAATAACTTGCGTCTTAATCACTGCAGTAATTATCCAATCAAAGGCTCTTAAATTCTTGGTTCTTAAAATCCATAAGGTATAAAGTAGCATGTACAGTATACTGTGCTTCCTCTCCACCACTACAGCAAATGCATCACATGTTCTACTGACCCCAGCTTCACTGATGATCTCCCAGACTCATCCTTTTCTTCATGTCTGTGTTTCCTTCTGGTTCTCCCTTTTAGTTATGCTGTCACAGTTGGTCCTGCAGGAGTCCCTGCTCGCACTCTGAACTGAATATAAAGTACATTCACCTTATACATTACATTACGTGACTGTGATACCCAGCTGTTATCTCTCCTTCTCTTCTCCTCTCTCCCTGTCGAGCTACACACGTCACTCCTGAGCTGCCACTGATCCAGTAATGTGTGTAATGTGTGTCTGGACCTGTCCGAGTCGTCCAGGTGCCGCGCTTCTACTTTGAGATCTCGTCGCTCAGATGCCCCGTGTGGTCTGTTTTTGGGATGCGTGTGGTGACTTTACCATGAAGACAGTCCTGCCGTTCTCTGAGGACTTGAGGTGTTTCCTACAGTCTACCTGAGCCTCCAGTAACGAACTGGACTCCATATAACCTTAGACATCAACTGCTATACTGAACTTCCAGCTGTCTAACACACAGGATGACGCAGATCAATCCCTGCTATCCGCTATCACCCAAATGAGGACGGGTTCCCCGTTGAGTCTGGTTCCCTCTCCAGGTTTCTTCCTTTTGCCATCTCAGGGAGTTTTTCCTTGGCTTGCTCATCAGGGACAATCTGATCATTTTGATTCGTACACATTTTTCACATTTCATACAATTTTTTTTTTAAAGCGCTATACAAATAAAATTGAACGGAATTATTCACTATAAAACAGTAAGAGCAAGGATAAATAGCATCACATAGTCTAATGTGCGCATCCTGAACATTCTTTCAACACAATGTTTTCCTTTCCTCTTCTAAACCCTGTCAAGTTTCATTCCTCATGTCGTCTCCACTGGATGTCAGGAAAGAAAATCTCAATACGTAGGAAATTTTAAATGATTCGAATTGAATACCTGTTCCTCATGTACAGCCAGTAGATGATGCCCACTAGTGCAGCTGCCACGATGAGTCCCACCACCACACCCACGATCACCTTGGCCTTGTCTTCATCATCATCTGTGGAGACGAACAGACGCGTGAGAACCCCGTCAGTGGTGTTAGGGTTCTACTGCAGACTAAATAACATTAATGAATCGTTTGAGGACAAAAGTGACATGAAAAACAAAATGATCGTCTTGACGCCGGGACGCTTGACACCCCATTCAGATCAACTGGGCTCCAGCTTTTCAGGACACTTCATATAATAAATAAAAATAATCTACTCTACTGTAAGACCGACAGAACAAATCAATGTCTTACCTGATCTGGAATCTGGTTTCTCTGGATGTACTGAAATCAGATATGAAATCAAATTAACTTTAAAGGCAGAGGTTCTGACTGAGCCCACCACCAAACTGTGGTTTGTTTAAATCAAACAACAAGCAAATTCAGAATTAAACTGCACACGCAATTTCTTAATTCTAGCTTTTAGTAAAGAGGAGTCTACTACAGTAGCATGCTGTGATGGCCTGAGAGGCGAAAGATCAGAAAACCAGATCAGAAGGAAGAGTCAAGCACCCCAGATCCAGAACACCAGAGCCGAGAAAGATCATGAGGAGCGAAACAGAGAAGAATGAGAAGGAAAAAAAAACTCATGCTGTATGTGATAACTACGTGTTAGAGAGAGAGAGAGAGAGAGAGAGAGAGAGAGAAGACTTCAGCACAAAACACACACACACACACACACACACACACACACACACACACACACACACACACACACACACACACTGTATTCTGTACATTCCCCTTGTCTAAAACCTTTCCATTCATCCACTCCACACACAGGTATGCATTACAGTATACTCTGACCTCACAGGTTACACGGTGACTGCACGTGTCAGACTCGAGCCCTGCAGGCCAAACACGGCTCGTTGCCTCATTTCATTCAGCCTGAGCAAACTTGCATAAAAAACAATTACACTGATCCAGCCTGTAGTGCACTACTACTCTACATTATCCACACAGTCTAGAACGCAGAGCCATAGTGTAGCATAGCGGCTGCCCTCAGCGCATTAATCATGTCATGCGTTTGTTTGTTGGTGCCAGACAGGCTTGGTTCGAGTATCTAAGTCTTTCCGTACACGACGCAGTCTAACATTTACACTAGACCTGCAAATCACAATCAGAGAGATTAGCATTGTTTGTTCTGTGATTCTTCACTGGATTCAACAGCACTAAAGGTTACGCTCTGATTTATATTTCTTACAGGTACTGAAGTATTCTTTAATACTTTAAGTAGATTATAAACACTGTAATACAGTACTGTGTAACCGATTGTGTGATGATCGCTTAAATCCCACGTCCTGCTCCACATCTTCTGCTCCACATTCCACTTCAGCAGGGCGTGGCGTCGCACCGACCAGCCATGAATTCAAAAGAAAAAGAAGCGATGCTCGCCACAAAGCACGAGTATTTTGCACAAGATGCAAGCGGTTTCTACTTCCTGCAAAGCTGTGGTGTATTTTTAAGGAATTTTTCAGTTTATTCCAGTGTTTCACCATTAAGGAACACCACGCCGCTATGATCAAACCGACTGGTTCACGTCTGAAACGCTAGCCTCCCAGGAACTCCTTTAACGGCCTAAATCACTCGCCAATGTGGCGATCACTTCCAGTTGCGTTCCTGTAGAGAACAAGAACAGTTCCCACAGGCACATACAGTACAGACCAAAAGTTTGGACACACCTTCTCATTCAAAGAGTTTTCTTTATTGTGTTCTTTAGCCCAAACAAGTCTCTTCTGCTTGTTGCCTGTCCTTAGCAGTGGTTTCCTAGCAGATATTCTACCATGAAGGCCTGATTCACACAGTCTCCTCTTAACAGTTGTTCTAGAGACGTGTCTGCTGCTAGAACTCTGTGTGCCATTGACCTGCTCTCTGATCTGAGCTGCTGTTAACCTGCGATTTCCGAGGCTGGTGACTCGGATAAACTTATCCTCCGCAGCAGAGGTGACTCTTGGTCTTCCTTTCCTGGGGCGGTCCGCATGTGAGCCAGTTTCTTTGTAGCGCTTGATGGTTTTTGCACTTGGGGACACTTTCAAAGTTTTCCCAATTTTTCGGACTGACTGACCTTCATTTCTTAAAGTAATGATGGCCACTCGTTTTTCTTTACTTAGCTGCTTTTTTCTTGCCATAATACAAATTCAACCTCTTTGAATGAGAAGGTGTGTCCAAACTTTTGGTCTGTACTGTATGTCTCTTCCACAAGTTGGTAACAAGTTACCAGTCAATTTTCAAGGATGAGTCATTCTACTCGCTGAATCTTCACGGGTACGAGTGCAGTGGACTCCGAGCAACCTGCCGGGATCGTCATTCATGGACGTACAGTACAGGCTTCTTTAAAACATTTGCACTGTTCAGATTTTTTTACTGTGAACATCACCGTTCTGTACTGGTCAAGTCCTCTGTGAATGTCGATCAGGTTTTACGCCTCCATGATGGAGAAATCTCAACAGAAGTCCCAGTTTAACTTGAACAGCCCTTGTATTACCAAATAAGCTTTTGCTAATAGAAGCAATTAAAGCTTGACCTTCCTCAAGTACAAAACTTCTCACCAATACAGATACGCCGTAGTTTCTATATGTTCTTCTCAGGTCATGCTATGACCTGTGCATGTGTGTGAGCAAGAGAAAAGGGATTAGACAGAAGGAGCTACTGTAGTATGTTAGTATGAACCAGGTCCTAGACAGCAAGAGCCTTCAATACTTACAGGATAGCACTTCGATGTTCATGCTGACTGTCCCCAGACTGTTAGAGGCCTGGCAGGTGACGGTCAGGTTCGCACTGGGCACCACGGTTAGTTTATAAGTGATTACTCCGTTGCTGTATTGGCTCTGGCTCTGTAAGAGAACACACAGGCGCGGTTCATTTATAATTTCTTACTGTAACACACTGTGGTGGATTGAACAAGTCCTGACCTAGTAGTGTAGTGTTTAAAAAAAAAAAAAAAAAAAAACCCACACACTGATTTTTCACCGTTTGATCTTTTATAGCGTACAGAAGTTGTCGGGTCGAATCAGTCTAATATACTTTACATCCGTGTATTTTAGTTGCATATTAATGTGGCATTTTCTTAAGTCTTATCTGAGTCAGTGATCCTGTAGGCTCGTTTCTCAGGGTGGAAAAAACGTGTCAGTTCCTGTCTGCACACAGGCTGAAGATTCCATGGATGTTTAAAAATGCTGGAGGATTGTTTTACACAATGACCACTAGAGGGCCATATAACATTTGTGTTCTCACCCAGGTTTTTTTTTTTTTTTTGCACAGGCAAAGTGGATGAAAATCACAAACACACACACACACACACACACACACACACACACACACACACAAGGACAGACAGGCAACAACCCGATGTGACTGAACTTCTAAGAGCTGATAATCAGCCTGCAATTAAACCACACGCAGCACCGTGCTCTCCAATTACCAACCCCCTCCAGCATCAGAGCCATTACAGACATTAAAAATCCCCTCCCTAACAGATCACAGCCTTTTGCTGCTTTCATGCCATCACTATACTGCTTTACGAAAAAAAACAAGTATACTCCTCGCTCTGCTCTTTGGAAGTAAAATCCGGATCTCGGTATCGGACCGGCACTTTCCTACTCGGGTCTGGAGAGCCGACCTCATAGAGGAATACAAGATTTCTGTTCAGCATTCAAATACACACTGTTGTATGAGGTAGAAAAGGCAATTCCTGGGTTTGGTGTGTGTTTAGTGTGTGCGTCTGTATTCAACAGGCTCAGTGTGAGAATAAGCTATACGTATATAGTATATGTATAAATATATATATGCAACATTAAAACGCAGGATAAAACGCACGACGTTGGATCAAATGGCCTCTTTTGAGTTACTGTGCGTTTCCTCTAAACATCTGTGTGTCCGTGTGTGTGTGTGTGTGTGTGTGTGTGTGTGTGTGTGTGTGTGTGTGTGTGTGTGTGTGTGTGCGTGTGCGAGTAGGCAAGACAGGGTTAGAATGTTAAGCAGCAACGGCTTGCCTTTGACTTGGTGTTGAATGTGATAATGAGTGACAGAATGACAGCTTAGCTCATGTTGAACACTGCTCAGTGCTCTCTCTCTTTCTCGCTCTCTCTCTCTCACACACATACACACATATACACACATGTAGAGCTCTCCAGCACATTATGCAGCTCGGTCTGCCTCTGACGTGCGCACGCAAAAAGTCTGAATGCATCCTCTCCGAGCCGACATCAACAGCCATTAGGTATTTCTCGCCTCATTATACAGTTGTGAAATGATAATGAGGCTGAGCACGAGCGGGAGCTCACTGTACACAAGCGAGACACCTGGGCGAGAGAGGAGGAAGATGACGAGACAGAATCGCATCCGGTGGGAAGTCAAATCTAGTATTGACAT